>RXPK01000504.1:0-198612 GCA_004143645.1 Protaetia brevitarsis | reverse complement strand
TACACCGCCATTTTATTTTTTCTAATTGGAATCAAAAATTAATGTTACTGTATCGCCGTAGGCTCTGTAGCGTTATTTTAATGTATTTGTATACAGATGTTTCATAACGCATAATGTAACTTTTTCTAGAAAAATTTTGAATTGAACACAATATATATTTCGGTACATTCGTCTTTTGCAAGCTTTATTTGGTATCACATTTGTTGAAAAAATATTAAAAAAATAATGAGTTATTCGAAAAACAAATTAAAAAGTTTAGTAAACATAGGGTACATGCAGGGATAGTCTAATGCTTGCGCACAGTTAGACTTAGATTTTCGTTCAGAGGGATCATGTAACTAGGTTTACCTAGCTTCTTCTATTAATGAAAATACTGTTTCATCGAAAAATATATATTGAATAAATAAAAGCGATAATAAAAAGCTAACTTAAAGTATACAATACACCTAACACGTGTGGGTAAGTATTCAAAAACAAAACTACGTTATTAAATACTCCCCTACTACTTCTAAAAAACTATATAATAACAATAAAAATAAAAGTAAATTCATAATAGTGAAATTATTCATTCTCACTATTTCTTCCTCATCGAATCAGCTACAACATAGTTCTAACTCAAAGTAATATGGTTGGAAGGAATGAAGAGTATTTACCAAGGCAATATAAATCTAAAACCCGAAGGGAACTTCCATTTTTTTGGAGTTTCCTAAGCCCAATTAATTACAGGGTAATGTGATAATTACATATTTAGCAAATCTCTATTCGTTGCATACATGATCGCTTCCGATTTTATTTTCTCTCAATCTTCTGAATCTTTATTGCGGCTTTGGGCTCCTCAGATAGCTCCCGATTGTCGAAGAACCATTGTATCAGCCTGTGCACAAGTATTTTAGCACCGTCTGTATCAGTTGTTTGTATCTGCGGAAAAAGTTCGGAATTTTTGAATGTTAATTATTAGCCGGATGATAAAGCTCTTTATAAGTACCAAACTTCGTAGAACAACTAGCCCGTTATCTTTGCGTTAGTTCAGGGTTTCCGAAATTCTTCGGCAGTATTGTGTCATCTTGAACATATCGGCTTTCAGTTTATCCAGAAGGAGACTAATTTCTCCTAAGCTCCTTCTGCATAAGTGGTACCGTTACGATTCTTACACTTTCCTTCATTTTCTTACAAACTCTGTACTTTCACTGGCACTCTTGATTACGGAGGCCAAGTTTCTACTACCAGACAATCCGCTGAACTTCTGGGCAACACTAGTCGCTGTACTTCTCAATTACTATCTAAACGTCTTCTTTTGGTTCGTCGCTCGATTCCACACTCTTTGCGAGACCGTCCGATGTTGACAACATTCTGGTGTTTAGTACTTCGAATGATTAAGATAGCAGGAAACTGAATCCTGCCATCCATCCGCGTATTTGTAAAAGCGTTCTCATCTTACACAATTGTACCACTTGTCTGAAATTTCGAGGCCAACCTGCATATCGCATTTTTTGTTTCCCTCAATGATGCCCGCAACCTGAAAAATCGTATTTTCAACAAAAATTGGTTAAGCATGTTGTTTCGGTATTTTTTCCAGCTTCAGCCTTCTTCAAACGCTCCAATTTTTAATAAAGTGCAGTCTAAAGATTTTAAAAAAAACATAGTTGTACACGTGTGCAGCTAAAATCTGTTATATTTTTGGAAGAGAAGCTTGCAGCTACAATATGAAATTAATCTTGGCCTGGGCACACGGGGCATATGTTTCGAGAAGGAAAAAGAAAATCGGCGAAAAGTCGACACAAATTGAAGAAGAAGAGAAGATTTTTAAAATTATTGAGCTGAGCTTTTTCAGTTTATAGACAAATTAGCAGTACTTACCTTTAGTTGAGAATCCATCACACTGAAATATATATTATATGCTAATAACAGCACGGTGGAGTGATTAGCACAAAGGGGTGCAAATAACAATAAATGCAAATTTACTTATCCTTCCCTTTTACCCTGGGCTAATTGATTCATTAAACGATTAATTAGGAGACAAAAAATTTAAATCCTATCTTTGAAAGGTGTTGTTTTGTCACTGTCAAACTTCACTTTTCAACAATTCGCCAAATGACTTTTGTCCAGCTAACTTGTTATAATCGAAACACTGTGCGTGGGGCCTAAAACAAAATTTTTACAACTCGATGTAATTAAAACATGAATTTTGCCAACAGACTAAAAAGACGCAATTTATTAAAATTCTAAATATTTTTTTTTATTTTCAGTGGTACCATAATTCATTTATCTGTATAGTAATATCATACTGACATTCTCTAGAATCTATATCATCCTAGAAATATAAAATACTCGGAAAACTCTTTATTTCTTTGTACGCGTTTTCCACTGTTTGCTAGCTTATTTTCTTAAAAGAAGTGGCTGGTTGTTTTTTTTTAAATTCGTTGGCACTCCACAGAAACATGTTTGCTTGATTTTACGACATTTTTAAGGTATTTTTTTAAATATTATTATTGTTTTGTAAAAACAAATACAATTTGTTAAAAATAGTTTTTTATTCTAAAATGATATAAAACATTTTAGATTTTTTGTCATTACAAAAATATTTAACATTTTAATATTGGCGTGTGACATTTTTATTCCAACATGGGTTCTTATCAAATCCATTTGTAAACACTGCTTTTATCAAACAAGTATCCTTGGATCTATCAAGAATTTTTCATAGCGTCAATTTGAAATATTCCTGCCAAAATTAGAATTATATGGCGTTAGGGGAACGCAGTTAGCTTGTTTTAATCTGTCTGGCTAGAAGAGGTGTCCTTCAAGGATCCATTCTAGACCCTATAGGTTCCTAATAATGTCAATCGATGTAGAATTTTACGCTGCATTCAGTGCTGCAGTAAAAAAATACCATGTTCTATTTGAAATAAAAAAGTTTTGTTGGTTTAAAGATATCCACATTGGAGATGCGTTTTCGAACACCTGTATGTGATTTGGTCATTATTGGCCACTTCTACATACGTCTTTGTACTTACTCGACATTAGTAGGACCACTAAATATCTGAAAACCTCATCAGCTATTTTAATTTTCACTTGAAACAGTGCAAACGTCAAAAAATCAACAAAATTGCAAATATCTAGAAAACGGTTGAGTTCAGGGATAGGGAACCCTCATGTAAACTAATTGCAAATGACTCGATACATTCATTGTACTCATAAAAATTGTACTATTCCATTTAAAATAAGAAAGTTGATATCAACACCCTGTACACTGAAAGTACTATAAAGTTGAAAATATTTTCCTCAAATAGACCACAGTAGGCCATGACTACACTGCAAGATTCAAAATCAAATTCCTGCTGGAAGTTCAAAAAAATATGGAAACTTAAAAAACACAATTATAATAACACAATATTTGCAAATTAAAAAACTAAATTTTTCCTTTGTTTCGTATAATAGACGAACTGATCTTATTTTCTATTACTGCATGTTAGCAAACGGAAATAAACTCTTGTAGGTTCGTACGTGCTTGTATAAAATCAATAAATAATGTTTAAGCCATTTAAAAAAGCACTCTTTAATTGATTTAATGGTTTATCAAAGTGTATTCGAAAAACAGAATATGACAAAAAATATTTATATCGGGAATCCCGAGTTAGCTCGTCCGATACACTGACTTGTGATGTATCGGGATATTGCCGAGGCCTCTATCTCGTGCGTTAAACCCTAGTTCTATCCTTAGCGGAGAAAATATCAAAACATTGAAATTTTCTAGAAAAAGTTCGTCTCTTTTATTTTACATCAAATTTAGTCCATTCTCTTCTGTAACAGATATTAAAAATATTTATTACACCTTTTTTCTGAAACATCGCTTTCAACTTCTTTGACAATTAAATTATTCTTTTTCAAAATTTTATATACAGTTTATTTGTGTGTAATTTTAATATATTCCTTTACAAATTAACATAACCTTAACATATACATTCTTTATATAATTTATTTTGTTCAGTGATCTAAAACTTGTTGTGTTGTTTGTTATAATACTAAAAATAATAAATGATATTGCACAAATAAACAAATAATGTCATACTTGTACTGTAGTTTTTGTTTTGATATTAACCTTTTTATTACTCGGTGTTTGTCGCGAATATAAAAGCTTTTCGTAAAATTTTTAAGATTGAAAAAAAAACATAAGAAAAAATTACATCAGATATGACAGTGGATAACAATGGTGGATATATTTCGAAATGTCTTAACATCGGGAGTGTTTTGTTTCTCGGCCAACTTTCAAAAAGAAAAGGTACGTCAGTTGATTTTATTTTTTGTCTCAATCAGTGTCTCTATTTCGTTTTTTTTTTCTGTTTTGTATTGCATAACACATGAATGTTCGTAACAAATGATTATCCACTTTCATATTAGATGTTGTTCTGCCTTAAATTCCTACCCTTAAAACACTTCTATGTGACGTACTTACTTTAGAAAATGTAAACGGGAATGTCTGTCTGATGTGTGGATTTTAATTTTTCCAGGAGGAGACTCCCCAAGGATTCTTCGAAGATCACGGACTGGGTTAATCGATCGTGGAACGCCTTGGAAATATAAATGGTTTCGTTTGAGTATTAATTTTACAGCAGGTATGTATTTACAAAGGTTACGCTGATAAATGTTAATCAATCAACGAATCTGATTAGATTATACGACTTGATCTCTAAGCCAAGCAATTTTTTAATTGCTTAACAATAATTTATCCAAATTTCTTGAAATTACTTAACCGATTTTATATTTTCTTCATTAATGTTTTTATTTGGGTGTTCTGGTTTTTTGGTTTAAGATCATACAAATGTCTTTTTACGTTTCGCAATTTTATTTTTTATTTTTCCAAAATTCTTTATAGCCACACATAATATTTTAAGTTTTGTTTAACTTCTTTTATAAATTATTTTTTTTTAGTTATTTTAATCACATGTCTTTATTATATGTTGAAATCCCTGAATGATATGGAAAAATGTATAAAAAGAAAAACGTCCTTACATTCACCAAAAGTTTGCAATATACAGGGCGTTAGGTAAACATGCGGTAAAAATTCAAGGGGTTATTCCTTGGCTTATTCTAAGAATATTTTGTTCTATGATGATTTTGAGAAACCCTTGTTTCGAAGATACAGGCGCGAACAAAATTTTGCGACAACCAATTATTCGATATTCGTTGAAATCTATTAATGTAAATAAAGTATGGTGTACGCCAATGAGTTTATCAAGTACAAAAATTGTTTACAATGCGTTGTTATTTTTTCGATCTCGATCACATGAAATGGCTGTTTATCTAGTAGTGGATTTCATTTTGAATACGTCTTCATCGGTCGCATTTGTTTAGATTGAGTGACGTTGGCTGTTTGACGTGTCTTATAGTATATTGAATCCTCTATCATGATGTATACGAAAGCCGAGATGACTACATGCATTTCATGTATGAACTTGTTTGATGGCAACTCATTAAAAGCTAGACGATTATACATTGAACGATTTCCTGCCCGTAATGTCCTCGACCGAAAAATCTTCGAAAACCATTCAACGACGTCTTCGTGAACAGCCTCAATCAAACGAGGTACAGGGCCAGGAAGATCAATGACTGCAAGAACGGTACAATGGAACAGCATGTGTGGAGATGATAGAGGAAGATCCTGTTTAGTTCTACTGCGAAAAATTGCAAATACTTTGAATGTAAGTCATTGGTCAGTTTGGAAAATTCTTAAAGGAAGAGGTTTACATATATATAATATATATATATATATAATTATATATATATATATATTATTATTTACATCCGCTAACTATTTTGCTTCCTTTCATAACGCGGTCGTAGTGCGTCCCCAGGAAGGAGTATAGTTAGAAGCATTTTAGTGACGTATATTGAACCGCGGAAAAAATGGATAACGCCGATCACTTTTTTATCGCTGTAGCTTTAAAATGAATTATACGATTTTTTATTCTAACGCACTTTTTTGCTTCTTACATTTGCCTATCTATTTTGCGTCCACTGCGTATATTTTTCAGACAAATTGCTAACTATTTTGCGTCCGATGTATATTTTTTTTATAAACTTGTAAGTATAATGCGTCGCACGTTGCCACATTGTTGGTCGAAATAAACGTATATCAGGAGCAATATAGCATGATTTAATATAGGTCAATATAAAATTGTATTTTTGTGTTCTTTCGTGGTGGACGCAAATTAGTCGATATTAAAGTGTATATCGCCAGTCGCTAGAACCTGTATGAGGTTTTGGTCGAATTTGATAACTAATTGAATTTGAAAATCAGGTTAGCACCGTTTTTTTTAATGCTTGAGAATTTTTTTGTATGTGTAAACTGATAGAAACATAATGTGAGTGTTAAAAAAATTAAAGTTTATTTAGTACTAATTATTATGGTTTTAAAGCACATTTTATGCTTATCTGGGAAATATAAAATATATTGGTACGAACTAAAAACTTCGGAATTGATTTTCCTGCGAACCAAAAGTTTTGAAACAAAATATACTTACTTTCCTGGAAGTATTTGGCAAATGAAAGAACTGCTAAGAAAACATCACCAATTAACAACTTCTTACAAGCATCTTTCAGTATCAGATGGTTTTGAAACCAACAAAGGGGTAGTGTGTAAAGAAAAACCTAAGGTTGATCCTGTGAAAATTCACTAGTTTCCTTCACGAAAAAAAGAAAGCTGGGTGACCTAAAGCACACACTCTTCATAATGAAAAGATGCATTCAGTCAAGAATCAAATCCTTAGGAGTGGTTCTTGACTCGAAACTAACTTGGAATCAACACTTGACCACATGACAAATAAATGTCAATAGCTAATGGCATTAATGATAACCCTTGCTGGGTATCACTGGTGTAATTAACAGCAGAGGGACGCCTCTTGGGGACCATTGTGGGTCCTCCCCCGTTGGAGTTTATGTGAGAGCGGAGGCAATGAATGCGATCCTTAGACTGAAAGCCAACAACGAGCAAACTTGTGACATGCCAACTTCAGGGTGGAGGGCATTTTATACTAACGGGCCGATGCTCGACGGGCCTTGCTTGCAAATGCCCACGGATAGCATGGCACCTGAAATTATCTTTACGGAAAAGGTGAAAATCTCCATACGAACAGAGACCAGGCACGCAGTGAGAGCACTGCTAATGATAATTGTTCACGGACGGATCCAAATCCAGCCAGGGCTCAGGAGCCGGTATTTGTGGGCCCAGTCCTAATGAAAGGATATCCATAAGCCTGAGGAAACATACAACAGTTTTCAGACAGAGGTATTCGCCTTGCAACCTGTGCAGAAATGATTGCAAAGGGAGCTACATGAGGAGGAAATTAATATAATGACTGACAGCCAGGCTGACATTAAGGCATTCTCGAACCACATAATAGGGCAAAACTAGTTCGGGCTGCAAACAATCCTCATGCACTGGCACGAGACTACAACGGTGTCTCTGATTTGGGTGTCGAACATGAGGATGTAAATGGCAATGTAATAGCCGACGACTAGCCGATGGAGGCTCTAAGAGACACTTCCATGGGTTCAGAGCCCGTATGTGGAATTACTAAGAATTCCGCAAAAGGAGATCTGGACCTGGTTAGATAAAGAAAGTACAAGAAATGGAGTCGACTGAAGGTCAACTATATTACCAAGCCCTGATTGAGGAATGGGGATGTTAGTCTCTCTGATAACCTACTCAGGTGCAGTAAGAAAGAAGTTAAAACCATTACTGAGCGGGTAGCTGGACACTGTCTCCTGCAAAAACATCTATACAACACAGGCCGGGTAAGCGAACCGTGGTGTAGAAGATGCGAACTACAGAAGGAAACGAGTTTACATGTAATCTGCATATTTGAGGAACTGAAGGTACTCAGGCAGAATATTTCGGGAGAGATCTATTGGAGCCTCGGAGGTTCTCAAGTTTCCACTGGGCAAAGATACTGGGCTTTATAGAGAACACCAAGCTGCCGAGTAGAAATAAGAGAACTAATAGGATGGTACAATGAGCACCTAGCTCAAGTGCCCGAAGTAAGTGCCCATCCTAACTTTAATGAGTGAATGAATGAAAGAATGAAAACCCTTAGAACAATTCGGAAAACATCTGGATTGACATCGTGTAAGCCTTTGTTTGGATCCCTGATTTGGCGGACAAAGACCACGCAGAGGTAGACGATTATTAAACTGCAAAGAGACGAAGATTAACTTGCCTTGTGCATCACTGGATCTGCATAAATCTACTATGGAAACCATGTCAAATCTACTCTCTTTACTTACATTAAAGGGGCGGCAAAGAATGGAAACTCCAGGGAATGTCAGATACATAACACACCGTATTTTTGAAATGCCAGTGATACAATGACTCTCAAATCTCCTTCGACGAACACTTCAAGATTATCTTGAACGGGGCATGGTTAGACAGCAAAATCCAAACTGGTATACAAAGCTGATCAGTATCCTATCCGACAATCGAACCACTCTAAAGCAGTATTCTATTAAGTAACCTCAAAAATAAACTTGAAATTGCTCAGTAATTTTGAACTACGACTAAACACAATAAGTTATTTGTGTGAATGCAGGGCATAAGGGCTTAGCATGCAACGAACTTGCGAATGCTAGCAAGGACTCTTCCATAAAATTATTGAATCTGATCTCTTATTTTCAATTATTGGATACGTGATGCAATGACTGAGTGGATCGAAAAGAAACACCAGGCTCACTGGAACAGTATAAGGGCAGACACAACATAGGGATGATGAGGCAACCATCCAGGCATTTAGCAACGGATGTGCTGGCTATCAACCGAATACAGCTTGGAACGGTACCGAATCGATGAACATGGTATGGCTGCCTAAGATAGTATCCACATAGAATAAACGTCTTTAAAGATAGACCTGTATGTAGACTATGCAACAAGGAGAAGAAGGTAGACCACCACGTTGTTTTTGAATGCGTTTCATTGGAACGGCAGAGACTACCATTGCGGGAAGCGATCAACTTGAAAGCTAATCTGCCGGAAAAAATACCACACAGGCTGCAAGGCCTAGTTAAGAGAATTAACACCTCTTTATGTAAAGAAATACACTACTCGTATCTAAGGAATAATACAATAGGCGGTGTTATCTATATTCAGTGCTCAAATCAATCAGTTAATCTATTCGATGCCAGAATAAGTAGATCATCTACGTATTGTAATAGTGCTGATTTACCTGAAATTTACGCCTTCTTTTGTTTAAATCTTTACACCATTCTCTGTATCTCTACTAGTGCTGCGAATCGAAACCTGTTTCATGGGAAACCGGTTTTGGATGCGGCAAATAATGGCTTTCAAATTAGAAAGTGCAATTAGGTAACTGGTAAAACCGATTTTGAAACCAAAACCCGTTTTCAAAACCAAAATCCATTTTTGAAATCAGAAGACAGGTATTTATAACTTAATTAACTTCAAAAATACACAAGTTGTTTGTTACTGAAAATCGATTAACCGGTTTTTGATATCTGGTGACTTTTGCAACATTAATATCTACCGTTCTTAAAATTTATCATATACAAAAAAATCTGTTATAACAAAAATTACACATTCATATCAAGATATCATAATATTTGCATTTGAAATTATTTGGTATATGTGTGTGTTGTCCAGTACATTAACATTTGGCCATAATAACGATGTTGTATTCGCCATAGGTCCAGAAAGATATTGTAATAATAAATTTTAATGATTAGATAATTAATTAAGGCATTTTTTATTTTATAAAAATATAAAAGTCGAATTGTTTGGCAATTATGTAGGACTTTACATGAAACCAGCCACAAAATTCCACCGAATCAACTTTAATTAGCAGTAATCTTTCCCTATTGTCTGTTTTAACGTGTTAAATTATATCTTGATATAGAGCCGGAACATATATTTTCAGGAATCTCATGCATCTTATATTTTCTTATTGTGAAACTGGCATTCCGGCACTATATATGACAACAACTTTTAAAAGCAGTGCAAATGGAAACATTATGATTATAGACCCAGCATAACGTATAGAGCAGTAGTGTGATGACCAAAATTGTAGTTTACGGAAGCGGTCAAAACGCCAAGTGGCGTAAAAGGCTAGCGTCTTTAAGTGGCATGGCTGCAATGAGATCGATCCCCACCACTGCAATAGAAGTCATTCTAAATCTGCCACCGCTATATATTTACATACAAGGAAATAGTATATAGCATACTCAAGCAGCGATAAGTAAATCGCACAGCGTCGACTACAAAAAACTATTGAATAAACTTAAGGAGGCAAGGAGTGCCTCCTTAAGTGAGCTTCAGCAGAGATACAACGGTGTAGTTAGGCTGAGATTGCTGCAATTCATCATTGTGTCAGAGAAATCGAACCACCCTACACTTAAGGCGTTCGTTACGTAAGTGCTGAGTCTAAGGTAATTTGGGACTGTGTAAGCGCCCTAAATCATGTGGGTACCCGATCTGCATCGGCATAGGTTCCCAACCACTCGAAAGTGAGGAAAGTAATAGAGCGGATGATCTTTCCAGGCGAGGCTTGTTAAGGTCCTTCGCCAGAGTTGGTCCTTCTTTTGGCATTACCAAATCACAAATTTATTTATTTATAACCAACATGATAAAGCTACAGGGGTCTCATATACCCCGTCGGTCTATTTCAAACTTCAAAGTCGTCTATAAGTAACGCATTTCATCGTGCAGCAGTGCCATGTCCTTATCGTGGATCAAGCATGAAAGATGTTAGTGGGCAGATTGTGTTGGAAGTATGCTCGTAACAGCGATAACATTTGAGAAGATGAGAACTACTTTCTTGATGTGTCAAAGTAATTGTAACGGCAGGTACAGCACTTGTCAATATGACGTTTATAAGTATGTGGCAACTGTGCGACACAGAATATACATAAACAGCATATTAAAAATTAACAATTGAGATATGTATAAACAATAACAAATGTCGTCTCATCTAAAACTGCAGACTAAAAGCTAGGAACTAGACGCATGATGAAACAAAAAAACACCAGTTCATGTACTGTGCTAATGCGACGACCTGGCGAGGACAAGGTTTTTAGTCATGGGCGTGGAGAACCCCACAGCTAACAAATATACAAAAGAGGCGCTCTCAAGGATAGTAGACCTAATTAAGACGGTAAAATTAGAGTGTGTCTCCTAGGAAAAAAAGGTGACCACATAGATCTGAAATGATTGCAGTGAAACCTATCCATCCACCATCTTAACCCTAACCCAACTTAATCTATGTGTCGGTTGAGGTCGATGAAAGAAAACACTCAATAACTGTTTAATTGATATATCGACAAATGTTTGCTATTTACATTTGTCGATATATCAATTAAACAGGTAAAAAAGTGTGTGCTTTAATGAAGAAGCATCCTCAGACTTAGTATCATCCTAGAAATCAGATACCTAAGTTGAATGCAAGTTTTTGAATATTTGAACTGAAAATCTATTTTAAATGTTGATTTTTCACTTATTAGATAAGCAAGACTATGACATGTTTTATTTTGGCGGAGGCGCCAGGTGCCATACTTCAAGCTTTGCAGTTCTTCCGTGCTATTACTTGTGATATACCATACTATAATCAATTGAGAAAATTGTAAAGAAAGAATAGTCGATTTCACTTTCCCGTGTGCCAAAGTCTTCTCACATTAAAGTTGTTTTTTTGATTCTAATTGATTTATTAGGTGGCTATACATAGTCGACACTTTAGTACAATAGTGAAATCTATCATATATCCATTTTCTAGAATTTGTTTACTGTAACTGAAAGATAGTTGTTGTGGCCAAACTGGATTTTGTAATTGTTTTGGGAGATATCCTTGGCTTATTGAACTAAAATAAAGTAATGGGAGAAACTAACTGACAAATCATGTAGAGGTATCAAAAAAAAAAGAAATGCTGGAAGAGAAACGATAGTATAAGTTAAATAATTATAAATTTCTGGTAAATATTACATTTTGTAGAGAAAACATCTATAAAAAATCAAAGTCACGGCACCTCTTAACTAAACGGACACTTTTCAAATGCTTCACAATGTATTCATTAGTCAAGAGGAAAGAACACTTCTAACATTTTTTTTTAAATTGTGTCCATAACCATATGCCCTACTGATTTATCAATCACTAACCTCATCGTTCTTCTATATGTGTGCGACGTTGCCAAGTAGAAGGAAGCAAAATAATGCGCGTATGTAATAAAAATATACGGCATGTGTATATTATTTTTGGCTCTATCGGCATTTCTGTGAACTAAATTATACTGAATTTTACATAAGCGCACTATTTGCTTCACCTATTTTCCATCATAGATACTAAAGGGTTGGAATAAAATATGAGAAAAAACCTGGCAATGGTGGTGGCATGACAACGGCATGTATGGACAATTTTTTTTTTCTTAGCGGTTTACTCGATTAATAAGGCCGAAACTATTTTTGCGTCCGGTATACGGACGCAAATAGTCGAGGACGCAAAATGTAATGTAAAATGGCATGCATGGACGCAAAATAGTGCGTGGGATAAATATATATTATATATATATACTATATATATTATATTATATATATATATATTTGTCCTTCGATAATACGACGTCCACACATTGGTTGGGGTGCATTGCATGTGGCGTCCACGTCATATGACGTCCGTATATGGACGCACAAAACATTTCTATGCTAATGTGATGTACTGACTGCCTAGACCTTGTAAAACGATTTTTAGCTGGACGTTATTTTGGTGCCCCGATAAAAGTTTTGTGTATAAATTAGTTCGGCGAAATACTGTAGTGCGCGCTGCGGAATTTCGTAATATACGCCAAAATACATTATGACATCCTTCCGCGTATGCGACGTCCAATCCTAAAATAATGTTTTATAATATTTCGCGTATGGGACGTCGGTAGCTCTGACAACATGCATGTGTAGTTATAGCGATTGATAGCGAGGCGGGGTGTTAGTGTCTTATTATTTTACATCGGTATGGGTTGATTATGAGTTTTAAAAATGCTTAGGTGTAGTATGTTTATTCTAGCCTATCCGCAGAACTACGCAGCTCGCAGCTCGCTTCATCTCCTTACATTATTTCTACAACATCGGGATGTTACAGAAATATAATTTACTAAAAACATGTTTAATTCACTGTCTCGATGCCCCAAAAGTAATAATAATTAATCCAAGGCCATTTCTCGAGTTGTAGAAATTTGAATTCACTCCCAGAACTATACAAAATTAATAATAAAGTTTTCCTGTTACAGTATTTTTTTTTTGATTTGTAAATTATGAATAAAAGAAACAGTTTTAGCTAATAAAAAGAAATAGAAAGAAATAATCTTTTCAATTCAGTCAAATCAATTTAGGGCAATCCACTTAAGTTTGTTAAAATTTATTTACCTATTTTATCTAGGATACATTAATAACAATAAATTAATTATTCGTTTTTTTTCTTTTTTCGGTTGAAAATTCTTTGTTAATTAGCATATTTCTATTTATTCCACACATCTATTCATACACAGTGATAAACCTGCAAAGAGTATTATTATTTATTCTTAAATAATTGGTGTTTAATTTTCATTCTAGTTTACATACAGATGTATTTTTTTAGATTTGAATAACGTAAATAGTATCCAGAATAGATGCTTTGTTAGTTATTACAGCGATTTTGTATGAAAGGATTCTCGTACTACCGTATAGCAAATATTAGACATTTTTGGAGCAGTTCTCTAGTTCTTTTATTTTCAACACTTGCATATTTCTTATAAAAATTAATTATAATTTTTAAGAATAAATGTTCCATTTCGTTAAATCGTGAACATCGGGTGTTGTGCCAGCAGTTCTGCTCTTATTGGTAATTCGTTTCCTTAACATGCGCAGTGCTGGTTATACCTATGCGGGTTACAGGTTGTATTCTTTAACCTATTTTAGCTTTTTTTCACCGTTTGCTGCATCTCGTGAGTTGAAAGTTGTCGCGGTACAGCAGGGCAATGAAATTAACGTAATGCGCATTGTGCAAACATCTGAAAAGCAACCGTCATCGAAATAATCCATGCTATTACTTCAAAAATAACAGCCAGTAGTACCTTGTGTGGGTTGGAATATACGGAAATTGACGCACAGTATCTTTCAGTGAATTTACACTCATCATAAAACGGGTAATAGTGTCAGTGTTAAGTTTGTCCACGCAAGCGAAGTGTTGGGTGAAGTGAATGAAATAAGAAATCAAACCATAGACTACAAATTATCACAAGCCCAAGCTGATACAGGAAATAATGGTTATTAGGGTTCGCAGTTCTATAACAGTCAACAGTTTCTGACGTATATTAAAACTATGAATAGGTATTAAATTATTTAGTAGAATTGTGAATGCCGCAGTTTCTAGCAATCTCCTTTATAGCTTTAGTATTTGTTCCACTTTTTATTTTATGTTGAATTATGATACTTTAAACTATTTTAAATATTATTCGTCAGAAGAATGTATTCTTTACATCAGTATATGTTTAACTCATTTTCATACACATATAACTGTTTTAAATGTCATTATAGTTTCTAAGGCAGGTATGTAAGTTTCTTTCATGCTTTTCTTGAGGTGTAATCTTGTTTATAAATAAGATTTTGAAAATAAACCAAATTTCGAATAGATATGTCATGACAAAAATGTGTTATTAATGACAGAATTCAGAATAACGTTTTACAACAAAAGGACATTTTGTTTTTGTAGCAAATTTATGTGTAACAATTCTTTTAACTACACTTATGTTTTGATGTTACATTATCGCAAAATATCTAACCAACGTTATGACATTAGAAGATTACATGGAGTATGATCCGGGTTACTAAGGATCATATAAAACTTATTATATATAAAATTTGATTAATGTCTACTATAGTTATTAATTTTTGACGACCTTAATAAATATTGTTTGCATTATAAACATGTACAAATCTTTATCCCATTACGTCCCCAATTTTAAAACTATTTATTGGCATTGGGTTGGCTGCTTGTATTGCACTTAAATATTAATATTTAAATATATAACAATTGTAGGAAACTTTTTAGTTTTGAGAGTTGATAGCAGAGCAAGAGAAGGCGATGGTGTGGATTGTTTTTTTACCTGCATTGTTTAATTTTAATATGAAAATAGATCTGTTTGTTTGTTGTTATAAAGTAAATTTTAAAAGAAAAGAGAGCTTATTTCTTACAACAATATTACTACACACTTCTATAATATTACAGCAGTTTAGTTTAGAAATCACCTTATATACTCCTACGATAATATTCGGTCCATCAGACTAACAATTTGTCCTGTCACGATGCTGTATACTAATTTTGTTGAATTATATTACAATAGTGTTGATTACTTTTTTTCACTTTTATCCATGTAATAAACTGACAAAATACAGAGATTTTATTCCATTTCTGTAAACTGTGTGCATTAAAAATTGGCAACTACCTTAAAAGAGTTATAAGTTGAAGTTTCAAGTAGTATTTCATAACTACTAGTTTTCAGTAGTAAATCATAGCATTAGAAAAAATCCAACAATTAGCAAAAATTTATCAATCAAATGTTACATCTGAATGAGATGATCAATGGTATTCTTATGGGATCTCATTCAGGCATATGTAATATGACGACGATAGTTCTGCAAGGTGTTTGCTGCTTATGGTAAACGCCTTTGTTGAGCAGCAAACTATCATATCCCACCTCCTGATCGTTTAAATCCGTGACGAGAGGGGGCTGTAGTTTCAGCGCCGCGTTTCTTGCCGCGTTCAGCGCGCCGATTCAGCGCCAGACTTTTAGCGCGGTGAGTTTCAGGCCGGGACATTTCAGCGCAGGCGATCAGCGTCGCTTATTGAAGCGGTTAAACTATGATAACTGATGATTCTTTTACGGAAATTTTGTACCATGTGTTGGTTGCAAACTACATAGTAAATTTTTGAATTTTTTTGATACCATCTTTTTTGTCTATAAACATAGTCTTGATTAAGTAAAATATGAGATCCTATGCAACTGGAGTCGTGAGCTTGTATGAATAGAAAGTTTTTAAGGGATAATATTTTTTTTCAGATTACATCTAATAAGAAACAGATAAATTAATATTTCTCTATAGAGTTTTTTTATCTTGTGTTCTCGGTCTAGATTTCTAGACGTTTGACCCCAGACGTTTAACGCCAGATGCAATACCAGTTGAATTTGATTTAAACATATGAGCAGAGATTTTTTTGACATCAGGGAGGGAACATCAAAGTTACATATTTTTTTAGTGTGGAAAGGACTGTTTAGAGTGATTATTTTCTTTTTTGGGAAACATCGTAAGGATGAATAGCAATGTTTGCAATGATTTTTTTTTAATATTTGGAAGCGGAGGGAAGGCAATTTTTTTTTTAAACATTCGAAAGATACATAAAAATGTTTCAAATCATATTTTTTTTAACATTGGAAGGAGAAAGGGAGCAGAGATATTTCTAAGGAAATTTTTTCTTGTTTTAAACATGGGAGAGGATGATACAGTGTTCAATCAATTTATCTACATCGGAGGGGAATGGAGGGAGGAGAATTGTTTTTTTTTAATGATATTTTTTTTTCTTTTTTCAGAAATTGATAAAGGATGCATAAGAAATGTTTTAGATCATATTTTTTCTAACATGGAAGGAGGGGGGGGAAGGGTATTTTGCTTTTTTTTATTTCTTTTTTTTTTGAAACATCGAGAGATAGGAGCATTAGAAATGTTTGCATCATATGTTTTAACATTGGAAGGGGAGAGAGGGTGGATTATTTTTTTTAGATAATTTAGAAACATGGAGACTGATGTATTAGGAAATGTTTCAAAGACTTTTTTAACACTGGAAGGGGAGAGGGAGGTGAAGTTTTTATTGGTATTTTTCTTTCTTTTTGAAACATAAAGGAAGACAGATGGAAGTTTCAAATCTTATATATTTTTTTTACATGGGAGGGGGAAGGGGAGGATAGAATTTTTTATGATATTTTTTTCTCGTTTACTAACGGAAGGACCATTAAAACATGTTTTAAATATTTTTTTTTATTTGGAAGAGGTGGAGGAAAGGGACATTAGTGTTTTAATGACAATGTTATTGATTTGATAATTTTTAGCGATCCTCTCTTTCTGATGTTCCGGAAAAAAAAATTAAAAAACTAATTACCTTCTCCTCATCCTTCTAATATTAAAAAATGGTTAAAACTTTTTTTTTATTGCGTTTCTCCCGTTTTTTAAAAGAAAAAAAATCATTAAAAAACTTGTAACCTCCCTTTCCTCTCAATTTTAAAAAATATTATTGATTTGAAATATTCTGATCTGTCTTCTCTATGTTTTGAAAAAAAGAAAAAAAAAATAAATTAGCAAAAATTCCCTCTCCTGTCGCCTTCCGTGTTAAAAAAAATTTGAACATTTCCATCCATCCTCTTCCCAATGTTTCGAAAAAAATGTTAAAAAATAATTTCCCTCTTCCTCCTTCCAATGTTATAGAAAATATGATTAAATATTCAGTGCACCTCTCTCTGATGTTCGAAAAAAAGAAGAAAAACATCATTATAAAAGCTAATTACTCCCCTTCTCTTCAATTTAGAAATAATATGATTTCAAACATTCTTATGCTCTTTATCCAGATATTTCAAAAAAAGAAAAAGATCATAAAACGAACAATTGCTCCCAAAAATATCATTTAATATAATCATACGTCGCTGTCACCCATCCATGTTTAAAAAAGAATTTCGCAAAAAAGGAAAATCATTTAAAAAAAAATTTCCTCTCTCCTCTTATCTCCAATGTTAAAAAATCAACGTTTAGATATCTGTGTATTTATGTTCAAATCATCACTGGCACTTGCTATGGTCAAACGTTCGGCTGTGAACGGCCGGCATCGAAACATTTCATGCAACAAATATAGTCGACAAAATCTTCATAGATGAATGATTAAGTAAGATCCTTATTATGATCATTAAGTACTCTATTTTAACCTTTCAATAATGCTGCGCTGAATTGCGACGCTGAAATGTCCGGCGCTGAATCGGCCGGCGTGAAATGTCTTGCGCTGAAGGCGGGCTGAAACGCGGCGCTGAAACGTCTATTCGCGAGCAGGCAGGGAAGATTTCAACTTCTTTCGTTTATGAAGTTCGAAGGTATGGGAATAGATTATCGCGATTTTTACAAGAGCGAGTTGTTTTTTAGATTTCAGTTTGTAGGTCCTCCTTCGATTGTTGATTTTTTTTTGGAGTATTTATTTTTTTGCTATACAAATCTAATGTGATTGTTTTTATCCATTCAGTAAAGAGTAATAGTAGTAATGTTTTATAATTTTTGGATTTGTAGTTTTATATATTATAGATTTTTTCTAATTCGGAGATTAGCCGCTCCCATAAACTTTATTTATGTAACATAACAAAAGTAGAAGGTTTAAGTCTGGAGTTCTGGCCGGCCATTACTCCCCACTTCGCCACTCATAGGCTGGGAAAAAATTATCCGATAATTTCTGACTCTAAAACACACTCTGGTTGGAGAGCCCCGTTGGTTGAAACCAGAGGTTATTGTAATGGAGATAAATAGCTTGTAATTCGAACTACGTTTGGGGCAATAAAAGTTTTCTCCATTGGTAACGTGCCATAAATGATTCAATAATATTAGATGATATCCCTGCCTAAACATCAACTTTCAAGACGTTGGAGTAGTTTCTATTAGCATTAGGGTGTTCCTGGGCTTAATATCGACAATTATTCGTTAGTTAAATATCATTTAACATAATTCGTGGCTTCGTCAGAAAACAAATGTTGTTTCAGAAATCCGAATTTGTTGGAACGCATTCCTCATGATTCACAAAATCGCAGTCTCTTCGAATCATCTGCCCTAGTCTTAGACTAATGCACTTTTTATGGAAGTTAATTTCTCTTAAGCACTTACGAACATCGTCTGAATATTATATCACGTTGTAGATCATGTACGATGTCCGGGTCGTCGTTCACCGCAAGCAAAATATTTATGCAGCATCACCACCAGTAGCAGTTTGGTCTTCCCGTCTTATACTTTGCCTTACGGTGGGATGCCTGCGTGATTTTCAATAAATTTGGAAAGTGTGCGTAATAGCAGTACGGTTAGAAAGACGTAATTTGAATAATATGCAACTTTTGCTTGCGCAAATTTTCGATCACCATACCTTATCATGACGAAATATAGATTACCCTTTTCTGTTAAGTGAACCTTTTTAACACACTCAAATTTAAAAACTAATCACAAAAATTATCAACAGCGACGCTGATTGTCAAAAAATAACAACTGATAACAATCAAAATATCGGCAAGGCAGAAAAAAAAAAAAAAACACACAATTTCGTGTGACTATTACATTAGTATCTTGGAAATATATGTGTGACCTCATAAAACGTAACTATTTGTACGTAGAAAAATTTGTGATGTCTGAAATAGTATAAAAACGTATACATAATTATTCAAAAACAAAACAAAAAGAACTTTTATTTGAAAAAACTTAGATTAAAAAGAATTAAAATAAAGAATGGCATTAATCAATACTTTTGCCGGAGATGCGCCTTGTAGTTAAGCTCTGTTTTGTATGCATACATATAGAATGTTAAGAAATAACCAAATTAGTAAATCATAATCAAATGGGGCTGTAAAAAAGAATAGATATGGCAACATAGCGGAGTTATTCTAACGTATTATGAAGTAAGTATATTTCCTGGTGGCTATAAAGCGGTAAAACGACCGCTGCATACCAGGACGTCACATGAGCGACTACTGAAAAACGCAATTAATTTCATAATGGGGAATAACTATGAGCATGATAGAAGATATAGAAGTGTACAGCTTATATGTTGACAACCCTTGTTACAAGCCAATCGTCAAACTTCAATATAAATTGACGCTATCAGGACCAATAAAGCGGGTTCGAATGAAAGACGTCTAATGATAAGGGATGATATATATATATATATATATATATATATATATATATATATTTTATATGGAAAAGTCCAAAACTTTGAGCTTTTTTTCAGACAAGGAAAAGATATACGAAATACGGCTTTTGTTAATAAATATTAAGACTTGAACATTAAAAATATATATATATTTTTTATGGCAAGACCACTATAACGTTCCGCTATTTTATATCTAGGTAGCAGTGTGCATAGAAAACGGCCAAACTGCGTAAAACTCTAGCATACGCAAAAGTGATTCCGAAATTGAAAAATAAAAGAAGAGTTAGAAATATATTAAATTTGTTGGATGTTATACCTAAATTTAACCAAAATAAGTCGAAAGCAAATCAATGTGGCAGGTACCTGGACTTTAATTTGATTATTTTCTATTTCTTTTTTGTGTGTATGACGATATAAAAATATGGAATATTGCAATTTTTAGTGTAATATAGGTATAACCTCCAATAAAAACTGTCTACATTAAGAAAACAAAAGAATTAAGTTGATATATTGAACACTTGAAGAACTAGAACTTACGCAGATTTGAAAAAATCATGTTCGAGAAAAACACGTTCAAAGTTCGCCAGCAAAAATTTTTACAAATAGTTCTCCATAACTTATCAGCTATTCCAGCACCTTATATAATCCTTCTTCTTCTTCATACTCCTGCATTTCAAAATTTGTTGCTTCCCTTAGACAGCACAGCGAGTTTTGCAGCGCTGGACATATCCTGCTCTGCCCGTTGTATGCGCTGACGATCAGAATTGACGACGAAATTTTTGGCATCAAGTCCTACTGCAATTCCCAACGCATTCATTATTCGTAATACAGAAAAGTAACCTTCATTGAATAAATTTGCAGCAATGTAGGTAGCTAAGTTGAATTGTTTGTGACTCGCAGTGTAAATCTTTGGAGGCTAGTTTCTACACACATGAATTAAACGAGTCGTTTCAGTTTGACAATTTTTTCCAATGCATCTTTGCAATAAATCACTGTAGAAAAAAACTTCATAAATCGGCCTAATAGCATCTTATTTTTGCAAAAGAGGGTCAATGTTTGAATGAAGCAAGCTCAACCTGGCTTCTGCAACGCGCCACTTACACAGGCTGTCTACACCTTTTGGACAATAAATATGTTCGTGGATCCGCGTCGGTTGAACATTTATAATGAAATGAGCACCAAATAGATGCCTTCATTTTTCTATGCAGAATCTGGATGTTGTCTAATTGCTAAATCCATAGTACACTACTCTTCTACTGTTAAATTATCAATAACTTTGTCAGTCAGTTCACCAGCGCCCTTTCCTCAAAGTCCACTCATTCTTTTTTGTACATCTCCACCGCATTGTCTTTTTTTTCTTATGGACAGTAACATCTTCGTACGGCTAAAAATCACAAATTTCTTAAAGAGTTGTCTTGTCTCAGTGGGCTATCCGAAAGCGTGCGAATATTTCTTTTATGGCATCGCATCGACTTCCATTTTTCCTGTGCTACTCTGATGATGCGTAGTGCGGTTACCCTTGCCATCATATTCCGCCGTACCTTGCTCTAGTTTCCAATTGCCGCAGCTTTGACTTGCTCATAGCAAGCAATATCTGTAACTTTCTTCCTGTACTTTCCAATTAAAGTAGCTCTACCAAGTAACGATGAAAAACCTAGTTTTTTTAATGAGCCGTGTCCAGAGACTGTACAGACGTAGTGGCTCATTTCCTACTTTAATACTTTCTTCTTCTTCTTTCACGGCTTTCTTTTAAATTAATTCAAAAACGGCTTTCGACGCAATATGAAAATTATCGACAAAACCATAGTAAATAGAGCTACTGGAGAACTACTCCAACACTTTTTTAAATAAATTGGGCATCTTAATCAAAGGTAATCTATATTTTTTTCAACTTCACACCAAACACTGAGTTAGAAAAAGTAATAGCAGAAATATACAATGCGACAAATACAGCCGCGACCATAAATGGTGAACCCTTTAGTAATTCTAGGAAATACGGTTCCATGAAACTGTATTTATTTGTTACCTTTAATGGCTTTAATAAGAAATTTAGTGTAAGTAAGTGCATCTGCAATAAATTGATACATTTTATGGCAGTTTTCTAAAGCGTGGGAGAGTGTGTTTTAAGTAAAAGAAATATTTTTAGATTAGTTTCTTCAAATGTGCGTTTTATTTCGGATCTAATTGTTTCGTATTATTGTAATATAAATAACTACTCTGTCGTTTATTTGTGACCCCGACTGTAGTGACATTTATAATCATTAAAGACAACTATACATATACTAACAAACAATAAGTGTGGTATTTCGACCCGAGTAGCCCCGAGTCGAATATGGTATTGCATCTAATATGCTCCGTTTGTGTTCGGTACACCCGCTCTTTTAATAAGCCGTAGCGGCTTAAACAATGCGAATATTACAAAACCGCTTTAACCATATATTTTAGATATTTGGAGCTTTCAAAAAATGCAAAAAACCAAAAATCGATTTTTTTAGTTAAATATATGTATACCTCCCCTTAAGGACAATTTGTTGTATCCATACCACATTCAACGCGTTTAGGCACTACTACCTGCTGATTTTCCTCCACGTATTGCATTATGTCAATGGATATTACAAACATTAGTTCGCATCCCTCAATTCCTGACAGATTCTTTTTACCGATGAAGCCAGTTTCTCAAGAAATGCAATAAGGAATTTTCATAATAACCATGTGTGGGCAGATGAAAATCCGCATGGAATATTTGAAGATCGCTTTCAACATCAGTTCTCGTTGAATGTTTGTTTGGAGTGGAATTGTGGGTGACTATCTAATTGGACCGGTATTTCTACCAGGAAGACTTGCTGGTGTGGCGTATCGCAACTTTTTGGAAGCAACGCTACCTGAGTTTCTGGAGGATGTACCATACGCGACAAGAATTGCAATGTCGTTTACGCACGATGGTGCACTACCACATTTCAGTTTGGTTGCTCGTATTTTTTTAACAGCAACATACGGAGACCGCTGGATTAGTCGAGGTGAGCCACACGCATGGCCTGCTCCATCCGCAGACTTAAACCCCCTAGATTATTTCTTCTGGGCATCTCTGAAGTCAATAGTTTATGC
Organism: Protaetia brevitarsis; assembly: GCA_004143645.1. Taxonomy (NCBI): domain Eukaryota; kingdom Metazoa; phylum Arthropoda; class Insecta; order Coleoptera; family Scarabaeidae; genus Protaetia; species Protaetia brevitarsis. Next base: position 175,552 of record RXPK01000504.1, on the reverse strand, counting down.
TACTCCAGTGGAGAATTTGGACGATTTGCGAAATCGGATAATTGCTGGGTGTAACTCAATTAGAAACAATCGTGGTGTGTTTGAAAGATTTCGACAGTCAATGACGAGAAGATTGAATGCTTGTATCCAGGCTGGAGGGAGCCATTTAGGACATTTATTGTAGATTGAGCAACTTTACATGTGTTCTTTGATATTAAAATGTTCTTACTGTCGCAAATCTTGTTCGCCCTATTTCTTGGAAACAAATGGTTTTTTTCAAAAATCATCATAGGACAAAATATTCTCACAATAGACCAACGAATAACCCCTTGAATTTTTGCCCCATGTTTGCCTAACACCCTGTATTTCAAGACTACATGTTTCGGCTTAAAAAAAGCCATCCTCAGGTCTTAAAAACGTCATAATACGAAATCTAAAATTAAAAAGGCAAAAATGGACATTCAAATAAAATAAAACACAGTAGATAAAAGAGACAAACAAAACATAACTACACAGTCAAAAAATTCAATGTGAGACGTTGTTCACGGATATGTATTATTTTACGAATGCAACAAATTCTCTAAATCTTCTTCTTCTTGGACATCTTAATAGTCCAATCATATCTCTAAGGATTGCTGACGTCGCAATGCCCATTTTCATTGGACTACTAAACATTGCTTTATAGAGGGAGCATTTAATTCCCCTTAGAGCGCTCTGACCACGTTGACGATTGATTGGCTTCCATCCACGTGCTAAGCACATTCTCTTGTTCTATGTCTTGATTACAACTCCACTGATCCTTGATTCTGGCTATGTCTTGGCTTTCGATTTTAACATACGACGACATAGGGTATACATTTTCAATTACTTGGCTACAAAATTCCCAACCATGATCGGAGTGAAGGATGGTTTGTGTGTGGTTTGTAGGTCTATAAGATCTACTTGACAACGTGAATTCATTTCACTATGAAGCATAGGTTTGATGACAATGTGCTTTTTCAAAGTCTTCTGTCCCTTTTGACAAAGTTGGCGTAGCTCCAAATATGACATGATAGCCTCAACTGTTATGTTTTTATACTTGCGGTTGCATTCTTTAGGGAGGGGCTGCAGAGTACCCACGAGACGATGCGCCGAACACGTTATGATATGTCTTTCTCAAAATTTACCGCGTCTTTGAAGTAAATCCTAAGATTTACCAAGTGAATGATGGTAAATGTTCGAAATTAACGATGATCACAGAACTGTTCGGACTTTCACCATTAAGAGTTGGTAAATCTTGGGTCTTACTGGAAAATCATAGTATATTATTATATTATTATCATATTTGTATTAGTATATACATAACTGTTCATATTTGCGATGGCGCGTGCGGTATACGTAAGCTTATACCGCACGCGCCATAGCATTGTTGTTAGTAAGGGCTATGAAATTCTATAACGCTGTCGTTTTAGGTGATCGTAACTGTACAGGGTGTCCCACCGCAGGCTAGGTCTTTGATTTACTATTTTTGGTTTTAGGAAAAAGTCTTATACAAAAGTTTTACAGAAATCAATGCTGCATAATCTGAAAATATTTTTGACTATACAGAATGTTGCAAAAGTAGAAAAACACATACTCACTCTGTTATTTTAAATGGAACATCCTATATATTATTCCATTTTTAAATTCTACGAAGAAAAATAACATCATTGTATATAAGCTATTATATGTCTACCTGTAATATCAACGGTGTTATTTATGCTTCTGCAAAAAAAAAGGTTCTGCTGAAAGCTTTCGGTTAAGACGGCGTAGTTTATATATGTTTATAAATCGATATAATTATATACAGGTGTCCACTATAGTCCTGAACATTTGCTTAACTTTTTTAAAGAGCACTTTCTCCAAAGCTCAATCAAAAATCAAGTTTTGGATGGGATACCTTGTACCTATGTAGTACGTATACTAATATTGAGTTGGTCGATAATTGTCTCTTCCGGATCCGAATCCAAGAACCGGATAGTGGATCCAGATCTGAGAATCGGATAGTAGATTCAAATGGTGGTGTAACGAAACGGGTTTTCTTATCTGGAAAAATTTTGAGGTGGTTAGCCTGAATTCTTTTTACACTGAACCGATCCCCGTTTTACAAATAACCCCACCTGCTCTTTTTACCGATGAGCCACCGCTGGAAAACATTTTTTTTGTTCGGTAGCGATTGGTTTTAGAAGATATAGCCATAGATGTTTTTCAACGGTGTTTTCCTCAGTCAGTCGAAGCAGGGCCGTTAGTTAGCCTGAAGATTGTCAACTTACCCACCTCGTCGTCTTTCTCTTTACTCAGGACTTCCGTAGTTATAAAATATTTAAAAGTTTTATGAAGTTGTTTAACATAAGCACTGAGAAATTTTTACTTTACAAAATTGTTTATTAAGGGAGAGAGAGAGAAAAAGAGAACGAGTTACGGTTTCCACGTGCTTGCAATGGTTAGTTTTCCTTTTAAAAAAAATGTTAGAACATCTTACCAACCGATGTGGGTAATTAAATCTTCCCGTAATCCAAAATTTTAAGGCACAAAATCTTTACACAACAGACACAAAATTTTTTAGCACAAAAACAGTAACACCTCTCGAGGACAACTTTTGCTTCCTGTTCTTGAATTTTCAAGCTTATTTATTTTAATTACAAAATTTATCAAGTTTGATTTTAATTTTAAGATATGGAAACGCCCGGTAGCGAAGGGGTAACGCGTGCTTTACTGTAGCTGAAACGGACTCCGCCAACTAATTAATTCAAAACAGCAATGTAAAGAATTTACAGTTTTACTGTTACTTTAGTTGTGACGTCATTCCGCACCGATACACTCATTCCGCTGCTCTTTACAAGAGGGCGCAAGAATGATGGTTGTTAGGCGTTATTTTTCTGAACTTTAAACGCCCTTCTAGAGAGTAATGTGGGATTCGCTGATCAGCAATTGTGACATACAGTAGACAAAGAAGTAGATAAAATTTAAAATAAACACCGTATTATCTTAATTATGCGAGACTTTAAACAAAACAGACTGTTATTTCCTGTGAAGTAGACGCTGCTACAGCAAATGCCACAGTACTTATCATCAACGTACTAATAAAATCAATTTAAATACTTTGTATTATACCGGATGGAATTTCGAATTCTTACAGTGGATCCGGATATCCAAATCTGAATTTTATCCGATACCAACAGCACTAGTGCACAACCAACACTTCATGAATGATTACGATCAAAATATAATCAAATCTATTGGAGAATCGTCATCCCCAGTTGTCATCCCAAAAACTCGGCAATACTCCATTCCCAATGAAAAGTCGCATCTCTGATTCTAACTGCATTTATTATTTTGTCTGTTTCAGGTTGAACAATTTACAAGACACCACACCACACACAGTAATATTAGATATATTTTTTGCTACTTATTTTTATCCTTCGAATATTCTTAACTATAATTACTAGTAAAATTTAGTAAGAAATAATATTTTTGTACTTCACTTTAGGTCATTGTTAGCATATGTATTTAGAAGTACTTGGTTAGTAAGAACACGTGTTATAACTACAAGTATTATTTTTTTAACGAACGTTGATTGTGCAATAATGTTTTGCTTTCGTATGATACGTAAACGATATGCTTGATATATATATTTTTTTAAAATACACTTTGTACGTAGTAAATTATTTATGTATATCGCAATTATATTTCGCATAGGTAATTAATATTTTTATAAGTTCACTTTCCACCGAAACTGCATTTTCAGGTTATTTAAATATATATTTATCATATATGTATGTACCTACTTGATTCATTTTTGATGATTTATTATGTACTTAATTCGCATAAGTTCGTATTATTATAAGTATTATAGTTGAATAAATTTCTGTAGTGATTTGAAATATTTTTTTAATTACATTTACTTGATTCTTGCATCATGCTGTTTTATTTATCACTACAATATAATAACCCTTATAATCTGAAATCGTGGTGCTGAATTACTGTGAAGCACAACTATTGCAAAATTAGATATAATTAGAGCAGAATTAAAAATAATAATATCAATTTATTGGCTCACACATGTATAGTATGTAACAATTTATGTATACGGGCCAAAAAGACTAAATAACCTAATGGTGTTCTTCCTTCATCCAACTTTTCTTAGATTTTGGCCGAAACGATAATTTTTCTGTACCTGACAACTTCAATTTAGTCATTCCTGTCTACTAAGCACTGTTCTTCAATTGACATTTATTATAAATTACACTGGTCAACAAAATTTCAGATTTATGTTGTTGTTATGTGGTAAAGTGGATGAACTTGGTAGTACTTTTTTACACTTATTTCATATCTGTTTTCAGAATTTTTTCTATCAAACAGAGTTTCAAAATAATAAAGCAATGAAATTTTATGAAAGTAGATATTATAACATGCGTATAAATCATGAAAAAAAATTAGATACAAAGTAATATATTTACTTGGAAAATATGCTGATTTATATTGCTTCTGGCTGTACTTTGAATCAGAAATATCTCTCTTCAGCATCCAGCAACAGTCTGCCAACATAGCAGGGCTCCATTTGCCTTGATATCTCTTCTTGAGGACTAGAATATCCTGGTGAAATCTTTCGCCATACTCGTTACTGACTGCTCCAAAGATTTTTGGGAAAAAGTCCAAGTGGGAGTCAAGAAAGTGTATTTTTAGACTCGTATTGCAATCCATGGCTTTATATGAGGCCAGTAGATTGTTAACAATCTCTACGTAGTTTTCGGCTTTACGATTTCCCAAGAAGCCCTCGCAAATCTCCTTAAAAGACAACCATGCTGCATTTTCAATTGCATTGTTACGTTGCGGTGTGCGAGCGTGCGGTCGCACTACACTGTGTCACCTGCGGTAACCTGGTAAAATAAAGGTAAGCACACGAAGGGTGTACTAAAATATATGGGTAATACAGGTAACAGAATATTACACAAAATAATAACGCTTGCATGGCAGACGAACAAAATACCCAGCGACTGGTCAGTGGCCACAATCCTGCCTATATAGAAGAAAGGTGATAGAACCAAGTGTACAAATTATAGACCGATCTCCTTAATCAATACTGCCAGTAAAGTTTATGAGTTAATTTTGGAAAAACGAGTTAGGAGAAAATTAGAAGAAACATTTGATGACAATAAAAGTAGTTTTAGACCTGATACTTTATTTATGAAAACTAAATTATTACAAATCATCCCAACCCCGTGCTTCACCTAAAAAAGGTACTACACGAGGCTACCTATGCTAAGTACTATATGGGTTCCATAACAATTGAAATGTTCCTACTCTAATTAAATAATTTCCGTATGATTCTTAATAACAAAAATATAATACTTTTCATTATACAGGGTGTATCAGATATAGAGGTAAATATAATAATATATAGCAGCTGTAATCATATACAATCAAAAAGTCTTAATGCATAGGGGGTCTATCTGTTAGCATTAATGAGAAAAAAAATATTTTATAAATGCCGTGGGCAAGAGCCGCATCTGTGGTCAACCTAAATGCTGTCCCGAGTATACCCCCACATACCACTATCATTCAGCCATTACCGCTGTTAGTTTTGTGTGGATCGCCGCTTGGAGTGCAAGCCACTTCGAACATTTTATTTAAATTCTTCCCGTCTCAAAAAAAACGATCCTTTTCAGGACCATCATGATTTCATATAAAGAAAATCGAAGCTTGATTGCATCGGCAAAAGCGCGGGAATGTATAGATTCATTTTCGCGCGATATCATAATAAAAAGGCGTGTTTGCAAATTTTCTGTATCTACATTTATTTATGTGTAATTCGATTCAATTCATTTTGCGTTATATGATTAAATAAATCCAAAAGAAATAACTCAGATTCATGTGGTACCATTTATTAACAACTAACACTCGATTCGACAAGGCAAAAGAAAAATATTTACGTTTTTTGTAACTACTGAAGTCGCATATCCGGTGAAACTCGAAAGTCTGATCAGGATATTAAAAATAATACTTTGTAGACTTACGTAGAATGCTCTTAACAAAAAAGGAATGTTTATTTTATAAAAAGAAGAAATTTAAAATGCCTCAGTTTTGCTATTTTTACAAGGGCCTTTATTTATTTAGAATGACGTTAAATGAACTTACGGCATACGATTAAGAAAAATACTAAATGAGTGCAATGTATTTATACATAATACCACATTTAGCGGGTGCTTAACATGACGTTTCCTTGCATCAGGCCCGAACTAAAGATGTTTGGCTCTAAATTTTACTTTTTTTTAATTTTTCAATGTTGAAATCCGGTTTCGGCGGGTTTGTGCTTTATATGTCGTGTAGTTAACACCCAAATTTACTTTTTTATTTGATACACCCTGTATATCGGTTACTAGTTGCGATGTGGAAAGACGCTTCTCAATATTTAAAAATATTTTCACAAGTAAGAGAACGAATTTTGGCGAAGATAATTTAGTGAAAAGTTCTGGTTATTAACGTAAGTAAAGAATTATTTTGAACTTGCTTAAGCTTTTTGCCGTGACGAGGTATTAAATACATGAGAGAAATACGTTACTATTACATAATTTGATCTTGTGTAGTACCTACATAAATTATTATTTTCCGAATTCTTTATAAAGAAAGTTCTGTTTTTTTTTGTATTTCTCTCTATTTTATAAATGCTAATAATGTTCTGTATTTGCCTAATATGTGGGCCCTGTTTCATTAAGGGGAGGTTTACATATATATGTCGGAAAAGTCCAAAAACTTTGAGCTTTTTTTTCAGACAAAGGAAAAGATATACGAAATGCGGCTTTTTGATAATAGATATATTAAAACTTGAACATTAAAAAAATATATTTTTCTTTATGACAAGACCACTATAACGTTCGCTATTTGTATCTAGGTAGCAATGTGCACAGAAAACACAGTCAAACTGCGTAAACTCTAGCATACGCAAAAGTGATCTGAAATTGAAAATAAAAAGAAGAGTTAGAAATATATTAAATTTGTTGGAGGTTATACCAAAATTTAACCAAATAAGTCGAAAGCAAAAAAAACAAAATGACAGGTACCTGGACTTTGATTTTATTATTTTCTATTTCTTTTTTGTGTGTATGACTGGATATAAAAATGTAGAATATTGCAAATTTTAGTATATTATAGGTATAAATAAATAAAAACGGTTTACATTAAGAAAACAAAAGAATTAAGTTGACATATTGAACACTTGAAGAACTAGACCTTACGCAGATTTGAAAAATCCTGTTACGAGAAAAACGCGTTCAAAGTTTCGCAGCAAAAATTTTTACAAATAGTTCAACATACACTTAGTCAGTTATGCCAGCACTACATATTAATCCTTCTTCTTCTTCATACTTCCGCATTTGCAAAATTTGTTGCTTCCTTTTAGACAGCACAGCGAGTTTTCTGCCCATTGTATGCGCTGACGATCAGAATTGACGACGACATTTTTGGCATTAAGTCCTACTGCAATTCCCACCGCATTCATTATTTGTAATACAGAAAAGTAACCTTCATTGAATAAATTTGCGGCAATGTAGGTAGCAAGTTGAATTATTTGTGAGTCGCAGTGTAAATCTTTTGGAGCTAGTTTTACACACATGAATTAAACGAGTCGTTTCAGTTTTGACAATTTTTTTCCAATGCTTCTTTGCAATAAATCACTGTAGAAAAAACTTCATAAATGGCTAATTTTTGAATTAGGCTAGTAGCATCTTGATTTTTTTTTGGAAAAAAAGGTCACGTTTGAATGAAGCAAGCTCAACCTTGGCTTCTGAAATGCGTTACTTACACAGGCTGTCTACACCTTTTGGGCAAAAAATCACAAATTGCTTAAAAAGTTGTCTTGTCTCAGTCGCTCTCCGAAATCCTGCCGAAAATATTCTTTCTAATGGCATCGCGATCGACTTCCATTTTTCCTGTGCTACTCTGATGATCCGTAGTTCGGTTACCTTTGCCATCATATTCCGCCGTACCTTGCTCTAATTTTCTATTGGCGCAATTTTGCCAAAGTGCTCGTAGCAAGCAATATCTATAGCTTTCTTCCTGTACTTTCCAATTAAAGTAGCTCTACCAAATAACAATGAAAAACCTAGTTTTTTTCATGAGCCGGGTCCAGATACTGTATAGACGTTGTGGTTCAGTTCCTACTTTAATACTTTCTTTTTCTTCTTTCACGGCTTTCTTTTGAACTAATTCAAAAACGGCTTTCGACGCAATATGAAAATTATCAACAAAAGCATAGTAAATAGAGCTACTGGAGAACTACTCGAACACTTTTTTAAATAAATTGGGCATCTTAATTAAAATATTTAATTAATAATATATAATAATAATAATTCAAAAAATGCAAAAAACCAAAAATCGATTTTTCCAGTCAAATACCGGGTGTCCAGCCTAAGATGCAACGGTCCCTAGCCGATTTTTATTATCTTTTAGAGAAAATGTTTCAAATAAATGTTGCTTCGAATCATATTCTACACATTTTAAAATTAGTTTCAGTAATGGCGGACTTCCGGTTGTACCGGAAGTAGATACTAACTTTATTATTTTAAATGGAACACCCTGTATATTATTGTATTTTGGATTCCTTGTTAAATTTAAATAACAATACGTTAGGCATACATTGGGGCTAAGTTGTACCGTTTCCGAGTTACATGACGTTTTTCGAAAAAAATGACATTTGCAATGTCTGCGATGTTTGGAAATATCTCTGGAAATACGAAAGTTAGAAAGATGCGGTTTTCAGTTTTCGCTTAATCATGAAACAGCACACGTTTTTTATTTTAAAATTGTTTCGTTTAAATTACAAAATTATTAAATAGGGCTCTGTAATTTTCGTACTCTAAAATCATGGATAACTTGATTTTTTTAAATTGAATTGGTATAGCAATTTTTACATAAATGGATGTAAAATTAATTTTCTTTCGATTTTATGGCAGTGTCATTGTGCCTATCTCCAAAGGTTTTGGAGATATTCGCGATTTTTCAGTTTTTTTCATTTTAGATACGTATTGCGAAGCGCCGGCCACCTTCCCCTCGCATTTCACTAGGCTTAGGACTGGCTGCAGTAATAATAGCATGCTTAGAAAGTGGCCAACAGAACACAATAATACCACCAGAAACAAACAAAACTTGAAATTAAAAAAATGTAGAATTTACTGAAGCGCATTGGAAATGAACATAGCAAAGATAAAAGAAAACACAACATTACTAGTATATCCATAAATCAGAACAGTTTTCGGACTACATTACTCTGTCCAGTGAATGGCGTACATATACATCGAGCGTCTTGCTCGCAACAGGTTACACTTTAAATGTTAGTGCTAGTGTTGTAATATTCGGATGATTTTAATAATCAGAATAACCGAATCGGAATAATATTTGACATGTGAGATTTGATATCTAAAAAAAAGGTCGTCTGTCTAATAGACATCGAGGAATAATTACACAAAAAAAAAAAATCAGAATCATCCGATTACGAAATCTAATAATCGGAATCATCCGAATATTTCAATAATCGGAATCAACGAATATTTTAACTCACAACACTAGTTAGTGCCGTCATTATACAGAGTATTTGTACAACACTATTACATTAAATATTTAAAATGCGATTCATTTTAGGCGCTACATAATTGAAATTTTGTTTTGCAAACACTTTTGAATATTTTTGAGCATATCTGGTGTGACTTCTTTAAACGCTTTTAAAATGCGATGGCGCATATCATCAGATCTTGTTGGTGGCGTCTCATAAACTTCATTTTTAATGAAACTCCATAAAAAGGAATCATCGCTTGTAAGATCTGGCGATCTCGGAGGCCATCTGTCATCTGTCCACCACGCCCAATCCAGCGGTCTGAAAAAGACACATCCAAAAACTGACGAAATTCGACAGTATTGGGAGATGGAGTACCATCGTGTTGGAACCACATCAGCTGACGAGTAGTTAACGGAATATTTTCTGACAGAACGCCCAAATAATTCTGTAGAAATTGCATATAAACCCTACCTATCAGGCGTTGGTTATAAAAGAACAAGCCTATGATATGATTCACTGACCTTCTGTACTGACTCTGTGCTGCAATAAATCGATGGGGATTTTGGGTGTCATAAGAACGACAATTATGACGATTCGCAAATCCATTTTTGTGCAAGATAGCTTCGTTTGAAAACATCACTTTCTCGAAAAAGCTCGCATCATGAAACTGATCATGATGCAATTCAATTCAATTGCCCACTGACAAAATAACAGTGTGCTTTCGAAGTCACCTTTTTTTTTTTAATTTCAAGTTTTGTTGGTTTCCAGTGGTCTTATTGTATCCATTTGGCTACTTTCTAAGCATGCCAGTATTACTGCAACCAGTCCCAAGCCTGGTGAAATGCGAGGGGAAGATGACCGGCGCTTCACAATACGTATCTATCATGAAAAGCTGAAAAATCGCGAATATCTCCAAAACCATTGGAGATAGGCGCAATGACATTCGTATAAAATCCAAAGAAAATTAAATTTTACATCCATTTATGTAAAAATTGCTATACCATTCAATTTTAAAAAATCAAGTTATCCATGATTTTAGGAGTTCGAAAATACAGAGCCCTATTTAATTATTCTGTAATTTAAACGCAACAATTTTAAAATAAAAGACGTGTGCTGTTTCATGATTAAGCGAAAACTGAAAACCGCATCTTTCTAACTTTCGTATTTCCGGAGATATTTCCAAACACCGCAGACATTGCAAATGTCATTTTTTTTTCGAAAACGTCATGTAATTCGGGAACACGGTACAACTTAGCCCAATATATGCCTAATGTATTGTTATTTTAAATTTAACAAAGAATCCAAAAATACAATAATATACAGGGTGTTCCATTTAAAATAATAAAGTAGTATCTAATTCCGTACAACCGGAAGTCCGCATTACTGAAAACTAATTTTTAAAATATGTAGAATATGATTGAGGCAACTTATTTGAACATTTTCCGAAAAACAATAATAAATCGGCTATGGACCGTTGCATCTTAGGCTGGACACCCGGTATATGTAAACCTTCCCTTAAGAAACCGCATTTGTGCATACGGGCAAAATATCTTTTATAAAAAACGCTCAGTTTTCGTAGAGTTCCGCCTCAGATATTTTTTATATTCGCCGACGCCGATATTTCAGGGAGTCACGAGTTTCGCATTTAAGTGTACACTGGCCGTCATATTTAATGTCGTCGTCTAGAGTGCAGTGACTATCAAAACTACTCACCATTTGCACAGATGCGCGTTCGGCTAGCGTCGGCTGTTCAGGTAAATGATTTATTGGGGTATACAGTTGTAAAAGCTTCGTCGCCAAGATAGCAAACCAGGTAGATCTGAGATTATTTAATATCTAAAGGAAATCTTTAATATTGTGGTTTGAACACAATTTGTGTGTTGAAATGTCGGCGTCGGTTGTTCCAGGTAAATGATTTATTAGGGTATATAGTTGTAAAACGCTTTGCAAGTATGCAAACCAGTAGATCTGAGATTATTTAATATCTAAAGAAAACCTTCACAATATTAAGGTTTTGAACGCAGTTTGAATTGAAATATCCGCTTGAGATTAAGGGACTTTGAAAACTAAAACTCTTACTTTATGTTTAAAAGTAATGAAGTGAATGTATAAATAACAAATAAAGTTGTACTAATTACTGGCTTATTTATATTAAATTTTATTTATATATATATAATTTATTTTTAAAATAGGAAATGTATTAGAAAACAAGAGAGTGACACTTAATTACCTTTAGTTTCAATAAATATTATTATTGTATAATTACCCACAGGTAAAAAACGCCGTAAAATTCGTGTTCATACGAAAATCACATATGGCCTGCATATCATTCATTTTGTTAACTGATGCGAGTTACAGGTATTTCTATTAAACGGAAATTTTAATAAACTACATAAATTAATATAACATTGAAAGTTTTCTTTGAATTTCAATAGCCAAATTAACAAATGCATTAATTCATTACATGCATTTCAATCTGGGGCAATTATAAAACACGGCCGCTTAAGACAATTAATATGAATCCTCTATGCAATCCAACGAGTCAAATTTTGCTGAATAACGAGCTCATATACTTACATGGTAGAGCAATAAATTTTTAAAAACTTCTTTTTAACATTTATATGATGGATGAATCTAAATGAGTAACATGAATTAGAGGGAATACTTGCAACACAAAATTATTAATAAAATTTGAACAAGTATAATTAAATATGAACAAGGTTTAAAAAATTTATATATATTTACATGAATTTTAAAATATAAATATAATGTTTTTAAAAATTTATTGCACATCTAAACACTATTACGTAGATATATCAGTTCATCATTCAAAAACATTAGGCGTCGTTGGATTACATAGAGGATTAGTGGTAATTATGATAAAGGGCCGAGTTTTATAATTGTTTGTAAATGGCAAATGTAAATTTAGGCAATACTCATTAATGTAATGAATTTATAATTTGGGTATTAAAATTTGAAAGAAAAACTTTATTCTGATTTATTTATATCTGGTTGATGTAGTTTATTAAAATTGTTGTTTATTACAATTAGGGTGTAAATCCCTTCATTTATCAAAATCGCTTTGAAAGGATTATTGTATTGACACTATACGTAAGTAATTACAAGTGCAATTAAAGAAATATGGAAAGGTGGGAATATTACCTAATATAAGAGCAGCTAGTAATAAGGGTAAATACCAATTGCAACATTCGTATAGAAAAGGGGTTGATGTGCTGGAAAACATGCCGAGAAGAATGTTTCAGAAGGATTCCTTACTGGAAGTTAGAGGAAAAATAGTGGCTATGTCAGAGCTTGGGAAACCTACGCGGGAAATTGCGGAAGAAGTTGGGTTATCGGTAAGTAAGGTTCTCTTTCTATTTGTATATTTACAGTAAGTATTGATTAATGTGGTAGCTAAAAATTATTTGAACTAAAATCATTGTTGTTTTAGTTTTGAAAAGCAGTTACATAAATTTCATATTTTAATATATAGCAGAAAATTCATTTTAAAGTTAATGCTTACTACGTTCTGTATTTTAATTAGTTCCTAGAATATGTTTGGCCGTTGATAAACGATTCTATTATTTTCAGATGCGACAAGTTCAACGTTGGATTGCTCGATATTATAACGCGAATTTTGAAGACAGGCCACTACAAACGCTATCCAGGACAGGTCGGAGACGTATGCTGTCCGAAAATGATACGAATGACATTCTAGAAGTATGGGGACAAAGCCCATTTACCACATCAATAAAGATAAGGGAGCATTTGCAATTAGAATGCTCAACCCGTACAATACAGAGAGCGCTTAATAAAAATGGTATCCATTGTCGACGACCTGCGCGCAAAGTGGAAATAACTGAACAGCATGCCACTGCTAGGCTGAATTTCGCACGTGCCAATATAAACCGAAATTGAGAAAATGTGATATTTTGTGATGAAAAAGTTTTTACATCTTCAGATGATACTTTGAAAGTGCTGTGGCGAAGAAACAACACACGGTATGATAGAGAAAATATTCAAGCAACAAGGAGGAGTGGTCGAATTAGTTGTGGTTTTTGGGGATGGATGTGCGCAGCTGGTCCAGGCGAAATTGTCTCCGTTACTGGACGACTCACATCAGCAGAATATGCTGACATCCTCGAGAATATTTTATTACCTACTGCACGCACTTTTTTCCCTGAAGGACCAATTTACCTCGTGCAGGATAATTCGCCTGTTCATACCGGCAGGCCAGTACGCAATTGGTTTGCAAATAACGAAGACTTCATATTAATTCCATGGCCCGCCAAATCGCCGGACTTAAATGTGATAGAGAATTTATGGTCTCTTATGGTGCGCAATTATAGGGAAGAGGGGGTAAATAATATACGAATAGTGGAAAATCTTACAAGACATGTGTATAGTGTGTGGGACAGACTACGGGGTAGTCAATATTGTGAAAATCTTGTAGATTCGATGAATGAAAGATTGCAAGAATGTATCGAAAATAACGGGTACTACACCAGGTACTGATATGTTTGCCACCATTCCTTAGAATGGTTCTTTTATTAATTTATGTTATATTGTTTTGTTTATACATTATAGAATTTTTTTTAATTTTGTAGAGTTATTTATTATATTTTATTTATTTTAATTTTTACAGAATGCGTTTTTTTTCTGGTTAGGTTTTACATTATCATTTTCTGTTTGTATATGTTATATATGTATATTTAATGACAGTTATGTAATTAGATTTTTGTTTTTAGAACTTTTTTTTTTAATATTTCAGAGTTTTATTAATTTTTTATTTTTATGGAATGATTATTTTGTTTACTAGATTTTATATGTTTATATTTGGAATTAGCATGTTTACTTAAATAAATAATATAACCAGACTAAACATAGTTTTTTATTTCATATGAATTGAATAGCAATTTTACAGCGTTACTTACACCGCAATATTAAGTGCTAATAATTAAATATTATTGATCCATTTATAAAAATAGTAATTAATAAACGCTTACAATAGCTAATATTTGTAGAAGGTATAGTTTTATGAAGTCTTCCTCTGTTGTTTGCTATTTCCTGCATTTTTAAAACAGTTCATACACAATATTTACTATGAATACCGAACTTTATTTATTTCTATGTGAGTTTAAATTTTAAGAGTCAATTGGGTCCAAGTTATGAAAGAGATATTTCAATTTAAAACACGTTCAAACCGCAATATATAACGTTTACTTGTGATATTAAATAAATGAATTTTTCCACCTGATTTACATAATTGCGGAACTGTACACCCTAATAAATCATTCTGCAACTGTACACCCTAATAAATCATTTACCTGGAACAGCCGACGCTAACCGAACGCGTACCTCTTCAAATGGTGAGTAGTTTTGATGGTCAGTGCGCTGTAGACGACGACATTAAATATGACGGCCAGTGTACATAGGGGAGCGTACGCGGGTAGCGATCTTCTGCGACGGCGACGCCGTCCGCCAGATGTCACGAGGCGTCCCGTCTCTTGATGGGCGGGCCGCCGTCCGGACGGGCGTCGGGCGCGTGCGCCGGCCGCGACCGACGCGCGTCGTTCCCGTCCGCCGTAGTTCACCAGTGATGGTCGTCCGTGTAACTCGGGGTGCCGCCCGGTGGTCCCGTTGGTCGCCCTGGTCACCGTTACTGGTCGCCGTCGCAAACCGACCGTTCTGCCCGGTCCGTCGCCCGAGGAGATGAACTATAGTAGGAGCGCCGCGCGGCTAGGAGACTCGTCGGCCCGACACAGCCCTACACGTCACAAGTCACGAACAACACCAGCACCAGCAGCAGCAGCAGCAGCAGCAGCAGCAGCGGGACCGCGGTAAGGGCGCGATAAGCGAGGGAGCGAGAAGCTGCGACCAGTGGTACGACGATGTTCGGCTACGGTTCCGAGATCACATAATGAGCATGTAATGCGACGCGCCCTGGGCAGTTCAGTGTTCGCTTTTCAGTTTTCCAGTCCGTCGTGACTGCAACCAAAGGTATGGCCGATGATTCCGGGCACCACCAGCCCGGACACGGTCATAGCTTCGGTAAGAAAACCTTCCACAAGCCCACCTACTGTCATCACTGCAGTGACATGCTCTGGGGTCTCATACAGCAGGGATTCATCTGCGAAAGTAAGTCTCATTCATTCATTCATTCGATCAGTCGAGATATTCGCGAATCGATCTCTGTAACATCATCGCAATATCTATCCATCTATCCGCCTGAAAACCTCCTCCATGCCATCACCCAATAACACACAACACATTCGCGCAGATCGAGAGAGAGACGGAGATATAACATCGGACGTACGCAGAATCCCCCGTCTGTCCGTCTCTGTCGGATTTTGCAGCGGACGAACGTCTTCCTCCTTCGATCTTTTACATCTCGCTCGGTCGGAATCGCGAATAGCGGCGGAGAATTGCGAACATCGCCCGCTTCCATGCATTACGCGTCGAAAGAGGAACAGAAAGAAAGGAAAAAAAAAAAACAAACGAACAGGCGTCGATTATCGCCATGACGGAACCACCTGAAAACCGAGGAAAGCTCGCGTATCAGAAAAACGCCCCGTATCGTTGTTATATCTCCGTGCACATCACGCACGTATCTGTACATAAATATGCACGTCTATCTCAACGAATTGACGTAATACCCGTGTTTGTATATACATATAGACATTACCATGCATATGTGTGCGTCTGTTGTTATAATAGGAGTGTGTCGTGCGGTGCTATCGACCAGGCATCGATTCCGGAACGGATTCTGCACGGCGAACTGTCAAAATAATTCGGCGTTTTCTTTAAACTAGGGCAGAATCAATGGTTTTAGAAAATCTATATACAAAAACGTTCGCATCCCTTGCATTTTGTACAAGAATTATTCAAAACCGACTTATTAATTGAATGGAAATATAATATTTAAAAATATTAAATTATTACATTCATTTATAATTATGATATTTAAAACAACACATTTTTATTATACAGTGTATCTCACTTTCCATGACTTCCATTTTGAACTTTGTTATTATTAGCAGCATTTTAATGAAACTTTAGTTGAAGATACCTGTCCATCGAGTGATTAAATGACAACAAGAACATAGGGTTTTCACCACTGGCGTTCGTTGTTACAATTAAAAAAAGGACCATTCTTTTAGAAAAATATATTAGAATCATTCATCTAAAATAATCATTTTTTAGACATAGAAATAGATGCTTTTGTTTAATGCTTACTTTTACTACAGATAATTGTGCTGACCCAGTTAAGGCTCGTAATAGCAAAGTAGCAGAAGATCAAACTGTGTTATTAATTTTACCTTTTTCAAAGAAATACAAAAACTTGTATCAAATAAAAGTAGTGCAAACCAGAGGAATAATGCAAATAGCTTTTTTTTAGTAAACATTTCTTTATAAAACTTATCTTACTATCTTCCTTAAGCCTTTCATATCTTCTTTAAAACTAGGGCAGAATCAATCGTTTTAGAAAATCTATATACGAAAACGTCCACATGCCTTGCATTTTGTACAAGAATTATTCAAAACCGATTTATTAATTGAATAGAAATATAATAACTAGAAATAATAAATTATTGCATTCTTTTATAAGTACGATATTTAAAGCAACTCATTTTTGTTATAGGGTGTATCTCACTTTTCATGACTCCCATTTTGTAGCTCTGTTATTATTAGTAGCATTTTAATGAAACTTTAGTTGAAGATACCTGTCCATCAAGTAATTAAATGACAACAACAAAATAGGGTTTTCACCACTGGCGTTCGTTACTACAATTAAAAGAAGGACCATTCTTTTAGAAAAATATATTAGAATCTAAATCTAAAATAATCATTTTTTAGACATCAAAATAGATGCTTTCGTTTAAAGCTCACATTTACTACAGATAAGTGTGCTGACATCAGTTAAGGCTCGTAATAGCTAAGTAGCAGAAGATCAAACTGTGTTATTAATTTTACCTTTTTCAAAGAAATGCAAACACTTGTACCAGATGAATGTGGTGCAATCCAGAGGATGATATTTAAAACAACTCATTTTTGTTGTACGGTGTATCTCACTTTTCATGACTCCCATTTTGTAGTTCTGTTATTATTAGCAGCATTTTAATGAAACTTTAGTTGAAGATACCTGTCCATCAAGTGATTCAATGACAACAACAAAATAGGGTTTTCACCACTGGCGTTCGTTGCTACAATTAAAAAAAGGACCATTCTTTTAGAAAAATATATTAGAATCATTCATCTAAAATAATCATTTTTTAGACATCAAAATAGATGCTTTTGTTTAATGCTCACTTTTACTACAGATAAGTGTGCTACCACCGAGTTAAGGCTCGTAATAGCAAAGTAGCAGAAGATCAAATTGTGTTATTAACTTCTTTAAAACTAGGGCAGAATCACTCGTTTTAGAAAAATATGCAAGAACGTCCACATCCCTTGCATTTTGTACAAGAATTATTCAAAACCGACTTATTAATTGAATGGAAATATAATATTTAAAAATATTAAATCATTACATTCTTTTATAATTATGATATTTAAAACAACTCATTTTTGTTGTACGGTGTATCTTACTTTTCATGACTCCCATTTTGTGGCTCTGTTATTATTGGCAGCATTTTAATGAAACATTAGTTGAAGATACCTGTCCATCAAGTGATTAAATGACAACAAGAACATAGGGTTTTCACCACTGGCGTTAGTTGTTATAATTAAAAAAAAAGGACCATTCTTTTAGAAAAATACATTAGAATCATTCATCTAAAATAATAACTTTTTAGACAATCAAACTCTGTTATTAATTTTACCTTTTTTCCAAAGAAGTACAGAAACTTGTACTAGAAGAATAAGGTTCACTCCAGAAGAATGATGCAAATAGCTTTTTTTGGTAAATGTTTGTTTATAAAACTTAGCTTCAAGTCATGAAAAGAATGTGACTCCCATTTTGTAACTCTGTTATTACTAGCAGCAGTTTAAAGAAACTATTGTTGGAGATACCTGTCCATCAGGTGATTAAATGATTACAAGAAAATAGGCTTTTCACCAGTGGTGTTCGTCGCCACAGTTACAAAAAGGATCGTGTTCTTAAAAAAAATATGTTAAGGTCATTCTTCTAAAATGATCATTGTTTAGACATTAAAATAGTTGGTTTTGTTTAATGCTCAATTTGGCTATAAATAAGTGTGCTGACACCAGTTAAGGCTCGTAATACCAAAGTAGCAGAAGATCAAACTGTGTTATTATTTTTATCTTTTTCCAAAGAAGTACAGAAACTTGTACCAGATGAATGTGGTGCAATCCAGAGGATTGATGCAAATAGCTTTTTTAGTCAATGTTTCTTTATAAAACTTAGCTTATTATCTTCCTTAAGAAACTATAACAGATAGGTATAGGAAGCATTAATGCAATCTTAAAGACCGTTAAAATTAGAATCTAAATAAGGTAATATATACAGGCTGTTCCATTTAAGATAGGAAAGTTATGTGCCTTTACAGATAGCGAAAATTTAAAGGTATGTTTTTATTCACCCTGTATAATTTTTTGCATTGCTTTTATTTTATTATCAAGTCTTTAGCTTTAGTTAAAAAATAAATACAGTTTAAAATATCTAACTTAAATATGCATGACAGGCATGCCTCTTCAATTTTGGTCTACATTTTGCAGGATAGTTAATTATCTCGTAAACGAGTTGAGTTAGGCATAAGAAACCTAACATCAACTTGTCTTTATTTAGTCTGTACTAAGGATTGTATACCGGTTTACCGGTTAACCGGTAAATTCTCCAAAAAACGTTCGGTAAATTTACCGGTAAATTACAAAAAATTACCGGTAATTCGGTAAATTTTTATGTATGTACGAAATATTGTGTTTATAGATATTTAAGGGTCTAAAGGGATATTGAAAATAAAAAAAAAACAGGCGAGTGTAAGTAACAATATCTATACCCAATTATTAATTTTATGGGAGTTTTTGTTTAATTTTAATTTAAACTTTCTTGAGATTGAGTGCCGCTGTAGTGCCCTAGAATAGAGAATATAGAAAAGAAACTGACAAAATGTTTTGATTAGAAACGTATAACCTCCAGTCCACCGAGTTAGTCAGAAAGAGAAGGAATCAACAAATTCAACAAAAAAAGCAAAAAATTGAAAAATGTGTAGAAATTAAAAGAAAATAAGTCTCAAACGAGATGGATAACGAAATGCAACGCAAAGAAAAGCGATATTAATGTTCATTTGTTGCTAGGACGCCAAAACGCCACACACTCATTACACAAAAGCGGCTCATAAGACTGATTTTTAACATTAATAACCGTGACAGTTGCAAGGACGTTTTTAAAGAAAATAAAATTTTAACTTTTCCCAGCATTTTAATCTATAAATCGGCGGTCTATGTGAAACAAAACTTCGAAATATTTAATAAATACAAAAAACATCACCCTTATACCACCCGTCATATAGAGCAACTGACGATACCCAATCACTACCTATCAGCTACAAAGAGATTGCCTGTAATTCAATGCCTAAGAGTATATAATAGCTTGCCAGATACAATAACTAGCACAGACTGCATTAAACAATTTAAAAAACAGGTTAGAACGCTCCTAACAGAAAAATCTTATTACTCCATTAATTAATTTTTGTTCTTGACTATACACCGTTTTTGTCGTTTTTGTTTGATCTATTTGTTTTTCTGTAAATTATTTATTTCCAAAATTTTGTTTGTTGTATTTTACATTTGTATTTTGATAGATTGTATCCAGTCTTACTGGCCCAAACAATATGAAAATAAACTAAAGTAAACTAAACTATTAAAAAGTAACAATATATAAGAACAACATTTTAAGTATTTAAATTAATAGCAATTTTGAATACATCACATTATGAGAGGACATTAATGCAACATTGTTGTAAAATAACATTAAAATTTGAACCTTAAATAATTTTTTTATTTGTTTTTAATATTTGCATTTAATTATTTTAACAGTTTTCTAACAACTGTTACAATAATTAATACAAATATTTATTACAAAATTCTAATATTATGCCTTAAGATTGTGCAAAAGATATATTATTCTAGCCTAACTTCTAACCCTATTTTCTTGGGGAATCCCCATTAATGTCACACATGAAAAAAGAAAATTACCGGTAAACCGGTATTTTCATTTTCATTTACCGAATTACCGGTAAATGAAAAAATCGGTAAATTTACAATCACTAGTGATTTAGTTTTCATTATATTATAACAAATCATTTTACATTAATCCATGGATAATATTTGCATTACTAGTAACTATATTTTCATTCGGTCAATAATAGTATATTAAAGTACGAGTTTCATAAGGCATAATTTTGTCGCACGAGTTCAAGTTCAAGTTTCTAATGAACGAGTGCGACAAAAAGCCTTATGAAACGAGTCCTTTATACTATTTTTTCTATTTTGCATTATAAATTGATAATAAATACTTAATAAAATCTCATCAAAAATGTTGAGTTTTATTTTATATGAAGTTGGTCACATTGACATACGATTGACATTTGACGAATTCAAAAATTCAAATTCGGCTATTTAAATTGTTTAAACAATATATTTCATAATATAGTCTCTGTAAACTGTAAAAAATGAGTGATACTGAGACAAATTTATCTTGTACGCCACCACAACTGCGTGAATTGCGGATAACCCGTCATAAATTATTACCGAAAAAATCAAAAGCAGTATATGAAAAATGCTACCATCAATTTGAACTATGGGCTGTACAGAATAATGTTAACACAATATCTGAAAACATTCTATTGCATATTTTGAATTACAAGGTAAAAATAGAAATATTTACCTTATGGTCTATGTATTCCATGCTTCTTCTTGCTTTTCCATTTATAAAAATACAGACATATCAAAATATATTAAATTACAAGCCTATTTTAAACGATTCTCTGAGGGATACGAGGCTAAGAAATCTAAAATTTTATGCATTGAAGATATTATAAATTTATAGAAGAAGGTTCTGACGCATTGTATTTAGCAATAAAGGTACGATATTATTTGCAAAATGTAATTTTTTGTAATGGATTTAATTTTAGATCGTTTTAATAATGGGTTACACAGTGCCTGTAGACGAGATGAATTAACAAATATGTCCATACATGATTTAGAATTTAAGAGTGATATTATTTTGTGACAGTACCTAAAACAAAAAATAATATCGTAAGAGTTTTGCAATTACGATGAAAGATGGATTACTTTAATTAAAAAATATGTCGCCCTGCGACCAAAAAATATTAATCATTCAAGATTCTTCTTACATATCGCAATGGTTATTGTATATCGTGCCCGATTGGAATTAATACGATTGGCAAAATGCCTAATTAATAGCTGATTTTCTAAAATTGCCCAATTCAGAGCTTTATACTGGACATTGCTTCAGACGTTCTAGTGCTACACACTTAGCAGACGCAGGCAGTGATTTGCTGACTATAAAACGTCATGGTGGATGGAAGTCATCTGCGGTAGCTGAGGGTTACATCGAACATCTATGAAAAGTAAAGTGGCTGTAGCGCACAACTATCAGGGCCAAGTACATCTGGTCATTCTAGAGTTATATCATCGAATGATTCTCAATCACAAGAGTCTACCATTAAAGCCAATAACATAACTCAGCAAAACTTTGTTACGAAGAATTTGCCTGCATAACAAACATGCTCAAGATACTTGTTCCGTCAGTGTAAATGTATACAGTAATTCCACGTTTCATAACATAACAATGTAAACTAAATTTGTATAGAATTTTTGATTAAAGTATTTACAATTTACATGCATTAAACGTCAATTTTGCTTTCTGCATAATGTATTCAATACAGCCAACCTATAGAATGAAAAAGGCGTATCACAATGAAGCACTTTTCGATACGCAAAAGCGTATTACAAATGCGTTTTTATGAAACGCAAAATAGAAAAAATAATTTTGAAATGTGCTCCTTCTGAACCTGTACAACCCTTAACAAAAAAAACTTAAAAAATGTTACCACTTTTCGTGTATAAACCGACGCAAATGTGGTGGCCCACCTGTACTTAAAAAAAAATATGTTTTTTTTTATCCGGGCTGTGTGTTACCTCGTAGCATTACACAATGTTTACTTCGTCACTTATTACCTTATTACAACTTACAACTAATTTCGATCTTAATAAGTATATTCAAACGATCCAGCATCGCATTATATGTATATATGTATAATCTTTCGGGAAGCAAACGTCCCGAAATAAAATCGCCAAAACCCGACACAAAGTAGACGCAGTAACAATTCCCGTCAAAATTTGCTTGTGCTTCGATATTCAATAGCTGTTCCTTCATTTCAAAATCTACCGCTATACCCACAGAAATACCTATACAGAGCTAGTAGATTGTTCCTCTTGCGGATATGTCTGCTTATCTTGTCGCATTAGTTGAGTTTCGCAACACGATGTCGCTGCGTTAGAGGCGTTTCGGATCTATTCGGAATATGTAGGTCAAATTGACGTGCTTCGCCCTATCTGCTGTAGGGATGTTGTCAAGTCGTCAAGTTCTCCTCTTCTACATTGCGATATTGAGCTTTTGAAAGATCAAAATTAAATAAAAATAACTACTACGAAGTTTATCACACCGATGTAATATAGAAATGTTTTCAATAAATTCATCTGAAGCTGAATTATCTTGATTACATATTATTAAATCTCATTTTCCTTACTTTTTTTTTTTAATATACAGTGCGACAAACAGTTAAATGCATATGGATTTTTTTTTAATATTGTGATCGAAAAGAAACTTTGTGCTTTATCGCCTCGTTTGAAAATACTCGAAATAAATCATATCTGCCAAATTAGCTATTAAAAAACAGAAAAAAAAAAACCATGAAAAAATACTCCAAATGGTGGCACTAGTAACACTACACACTTCAAAACATACTGAGAAAAAAATTTAATAATCATAAATAAAAATACAATTATCGTAAGTAAAAAGTTCAGCTGGATAGGGGACAAAAGCACAGATTACTTAGCACTAGTAAAAAAGAGATCCTAAACACTGATACTAACAAGGCAAGCAATCTAAGGTACTTACGGTCTGCTTCATACCGGTAACTTATGAAGTTACTTATGATAATTAAACTGAAGTAGTTAAGCCAAAGAATATATGTAGTTGCAGTAAGCAAAGATTTGCCCTTGTCAAGTAGTAGGTGTATTGCTGTGAGTGAACTATTCTATAACAGCTATTACACCTTCATAATTAATACAAGCTATTTAGATTGCTTGTGATAAGGAAAGAGTATCATTAATGCACGTTCACTAAATACCTGATATATAAAAAGTAATGGTTTGCTACAAATATACAATATACTTACCTTAAATTTGTTGTTCAACTATAGGTAATGTAGGAAACGAGGAAGTTTAGTGAATATTTATTAAGTAGCCTACTGTGTACTCTGTGTGAATAACTGATAAAGTACAAAAAAAAGTTCCGCAAATCTTCGATTATTTATGCAACCGCAACTATAAGTACTGCGTACCCAGCAATACGTAATTCAAAATTGTTTGCAAATAATTTTTAATTACTATTCAGTGTGCTGTAGCTTCGATTGCATTAATAATTGAAGATTAAATTCGCATTAATTTTGCTAAAGATAATACTTATTACTTAAGAAAAAAAAGCAGTATTATTGGTAATAGTTTTATTTTATATATACAAACACAGTGACTACCTGATATGAATGAAAGATATTGGTTTTACTTTAACAACAGTTTTTTTTTAACAATTGACAATGTAATGACTCATAAAATATATTCCTTAATAATGAAAAAATGAACAAAGCAATAATAAAAGATAAGGTAAATGGGGCCCTCTTGAAACGTTATTTAGTTATTGAAATTATTGAAATCTAAACAAAGAAATAGGGCTTTCAAGTTACAGCTAATAACAAATAAAGAAATAATATACCTAGGCGGTAAACTTGCGGTTTCTCTTGGTTCTTTGCGCTGGGCGTTGTCTCGGCGAGTTGATCCTCTGTCGGCGTACGTGGCGATTATGTCCGGTGATCGCCTCGAAAACGGCTACTTCGTCGGGGTATCCCTAACTGCAGGTGGCACTTGGATTGTCACTCAGCTAACGACGGCATCCATACTTTAACTTCACCAGCGGACGCAGATATCATCACAATGATGGGGAATTCAAATATCCCACCACGTGGTTTAAAACTGCAATCTTGCGACATCCGATTGTTTATAGGCTCGGTGCTTCTTCTTTCGCTGGGATTCTTTATACGGATGGGGCCTTGAGTTAACCCACCCGATATTTTTAATATATTTGCGTTCCAACTGGCCTACAATGGCCGTACTCCTTGGCCACCCTTTTTGGACGACCTTTTCCCACGTCCGTAACTCTTACTTGACGCTAGCACGCGCCTGTGCGCGTAGCCGTCTCGGGGACTATTTCATTACTCCGCCGCATTAGCCAATCAGGAATAGTAAAACAATCACGGGGTGGCAGCAAAACTCCAATAATCATAGTTGTGGCAAGTTGTTACCTATTTAAGAAAATACATGAGTTTAATAGCGATCAGCATTGTTGTTACTTCTACTAATCATGTGCTGTAGTTAGATACAATACCAGTAGTCATAAGTAATACGTTTCCTACCACAAATTTGTCAGGTACGCTATGTAATACCCGTTAATAAAAGCACTATTTACAGTAACAACTTGCATTCATGAAACTGGGTTTAGTTGCAGGTATTAATTAACGAGAATAGTTCCAAGTAAAACTTTATCTATTCTAAATAATTTTTTATCAAGTAAACACTTTACTTAGCTCATTTTTCTCAGTGCAGCTCACTACAAACTTCACTGCACTAGAAGTAGACTTGTTGTGTTCATACCTAAATTTTCAATTTAGTGCTATCAATTTTATCGTGAATAAGGGCACTTTCTGCTGAAGTCTGATATATTCTTCACTAAAATCATTGATAAATTGATAGTTTATTCTTATAGAGAATTTTCGTACCATGTACAGGTGAGTTTTTTATACGGCAAAGTTAATTTATTACATAACTGTTAGCTGAATTAAAATTTTGATAATTGGAATATATATTGTTGTAACAGCTTCATAATTTGAAAATATTTTTAAGTACACCTAGTGATCCGTAAGCTTGTAAGATATAATAAGATATTTTTTTAAATGGAACACCCTATATATAAGTAGCTTATTGTGTTGATACTGCTCTCTCTACTGCTAATGTGCGGGTTTTCTCTTATATGAAGCAGTATTTCCAATTCTTTTTCATCTGTAGCCACAGTTTTCTTTCTTTCCCTTTTCGCACAATCTACACTACCAACAGTATCAAACCTGTTTCGAACCTTTTTCAAAAACTTTCCTGTCGGTTGGCGTCGCCCTGAATAACGCATTTGATAAATTAGTGCGACAAGTAAGCAATTTCTTTGAACTTCTCCTAGGATATATATAATATCAATTAATTCTTCTTTCGAAAAATCCACTTTCAATAATAAATAAACCAACAAGTAAAAGAATAAACAAATTAAATTGAGTAAGAGATATAACAAAACCAAATAATTTGACAGAAATAGCGAAAGAGAGCGAACAATGAAAAAGATAATTACAAGACGCACATTTACTAATTGTTTGACACTTATGCAAATTGTTTCTTTTTTACACAGTTACTATGATTATACATATAATGTAGCTGCCAAAAACAAACAATTTGAGTAATTTTATGTTATTTTTCATAAAACATTAACTATCTCGTAAACTATAAATGATGGGTATAGCATATGCTTAATAAAACTTTTAAAGCTCATTTGACGCTATAAGATTCCACAAAAAATACAGGCTGTTCTATTTAAAATAAACAATTTTTCAACAACTAAAGTTTTCCCAGTGCAACCTTGGTTTACGATCACACAGTATAAAAATTATAAATTGTAGTGTGGTTTTTAAGATGCAGAGAACTTTATGCGGTAACACAACAGAAGCTGATTCCCCAACCTTATACCGTTTGGAAAGAGATCAGACAAATCTGTAAATGGCATTTCGCCCTTTTTTTAAAGAGAATTGAGAATAATTGGAAAACTAAGCCGTTTTCGAAAAAATATTTATAACAAAAGATATCCAGAATTTCATACGGAACACAATAAGCTTCTTATATATAGGCTGTTCCATTTAAAAAAAAATATCTTGTAACCTACAGCTTACGGGTCACTCGGTGAACTTAAAAATATTTTTAATTTATGAAGCTGTTACAACAATATATATTCCAATTATCAAAATTTTAATTCAGCTAACAGTTATGTAATGAATTAACTTTGTCATATAAAAAATTCACTCTGTACATTTGGTTGGAAGCTAATGTTTTCCAAAAAAAAATGCGATCCAGGACTACCCCTCTTATGTTTATAAACATATTTTAAGGCGAATTTCTGCGACATAATCTAAATTTATGTTACACTATGACCCCCACCTCCAAACTATTACGTCACGCTAGTTTATCGCGAAAACGCAAAAGGTGGCAAAAGTTTGACCGTTGTTCACTTGTCACCGTTTATTTACAGTTTTGCACCATAACCTCTACATTCGAATTTCGTCTTTTGTGAGAAAATGTTTGATAAAACTTCATTCCTTGAAGAATTTTCAAATAGTTGTTTACCATCTTTTGTTTTATGGAATTTTACAATAAATGATAGAAAAATAAAATTATGTAACTATATTTTATTGAGCAAAAGTATACAGAAATAGCTTTTATGGCCCAAGGATCCACAATGCGGATAGTGAATGGCTCACCAAATATCAGTATTGTAACACTTAGGTAGATATTAGCATACATATTGCTGTGTACTGATGGTACCAGCACAAATGCAAAATGAAAAGTAAAAAAAAAATGAAAATTTAAATTTACTAGCTCAGCGGATAAAAATTTAAAAGTGCGCAAAAGACTTAATAACCGCAAGGTTATTTTCAGAATTGAACTATTCATGAAAAATAACATGTGGGCGTAAGTAATCAAAAATAAAAGAACTGAACTCTTGAATGACATTAAAAATCATTAAATTTATTATAAAAAAAAAAACATTTAAATACAATTACAGGAAAAATCAAACCTTGGACTGAGAGTCCTGGACGAAATCAAAACCTGCTTGAATCTACAATTAAAAAGGACGATGCAAATCCTTTAACAAACAAAAGACAAATTTGTTCTAGAAGAAAATCCTATTTCACAAAAAATCCACGTGGTTACAAAATTTCAACACACAAAAATTAAATTAAACGTGGACAAAACAAGTGTATTAAAAATAATTGAAATTTAATCACAAGCTCAATGCTTCTTTTCACCCAATCCGAGGTGATTAATAACTCAAAACTAAATTGAAAACTGCGAAACGGAAAATTAAAGTCTTTAAACTAAAAAACAATTTCTTCTAAAACAAATTACAATAACTGATCTTATATCCAATATGTGCACAATCAAACACAACAGCAATTATTAATTAAAAGAGTTCCTTGAAAGATGTTAAATTATCAAAATAACGAACTACATATTAAATAAAAATGAAATTACCAAAATGGCATCAAAGAAAATAAATAACACATGTACTTACGCCGGCATCGTTTAAGAAACTCCCTTTAAGAGGCCCAAACATCGCGTACAAATATAAAATAGATGCGTGGCTAAGCAGCGCATAAAATGCAAAGATCATCTCTTGAATATTACAAAATATACAATACTGAAGAAGGCAATATGTACAATAGAAAAAAATTAATATACACAACTGAACAATAACATTAAATTTAACAAACAATTCTATTAACAAAATCTTTTCAAAATAAAATATTAAAACTGTGGAAACTCTATCATTGCATTGATAAAAATGAATTGGAATGAATAAAAATACAAATTTGAATTTCCGGAAACCCGGGTGCCAGACCACAGCAATATGTTTCACCTTACCAAGGATCATCAGTGCTACTGGTCTAACCTAATGTACTTAACGCACTAACCTAATGTACTTAATATGTGGAAGAATAAATGAATGAGAGTTTAAGATGGAAATCTCATTATTAACGTGAATATAACGTGTATAGTGGCTTAAAGTCGTCCTACAATTATTGTTATCCTTTATGGATACATATTGTAGTTTCAGATCGACAATTTAGCGAATGTCTTCACGTTAATAATGAGATTTCCATCTTAAACTCTCATTCATTTATTCTTCCACAAATGAAAATTATGCCTATTAACTAATCTGTTGTTATGAAAAGTTGACTCATCCGAAAATAACACAAAATCGAGAAAATTTTGTTCATCTCCTAACTTTTCTAGAACCCATAAACAAAATTCAAGCCGCCGCACAGTGGTCCCAAATCCCGAAAAGCTGGCCAAAAGTCGGAAAAAAAAAGTTCTTATGTAGAAACTTTTAATTATCGGAATAGCTGTAGAAGTACATATAGTATGTATACCAACATTAGAAAAAGCCACGCATTCACACCTGTTTTTAAAATTTACTTCCTTTGTAACGGTCGAGCGCATCACCGCTGAAATCGTGAAACACAAGTGTAAGTACGTTTTTCCAAACACGCTAAAAAGTTGATAGGTTAACATTTTTCAATTCTATAAAATGGATTCTTTTCTTGAAGATGAATACAACAATAATATGTTGATCAAAATTAATGTTCACAACAGGCTAATAAATCAGTTGTTAATCTTATTGATGTAATTTAGAAGATTGATTTTAGAGAAGTCGTTAGAAAAAAAGCAAAAAGTAAAAAGTCTTGCTGGATCTTGCCTCGAAACAAATTGTAGGCTGTTGATTGAATATTTCTCTAAAACATATCAAGTAGTTGGCTGCCCATAGGTGCCTCTAAGGTTTTTATGCTAGATTTTGTGCAATGATGCCAGAAATGAAATGAAAATATGTTTGAAGGGAAAATGTAAAAATATCTACCGTTACAACGAATGATACATTAAAAACAGTATACAGGAGTAGGTGGCCATATTTTATAGTCATATTTTGTTGCGGTCCTTACGCTACATGACATACGTATGTGGTAAATTCCTGAGACAGTCTTGGAAAAAATGGGCACATAACATATGTGTACTTATGAATATAGAAACATTTGATAATATTTGTGGTAGATTATTTTCCATCTCTGACTGTTATTTCTTGATTATTTTAACGTGACTTTGACATTTCAAGTATCAATGCATATAGTAGAAATGCGATGTGTTCCAACTATCGACAATGTACCGCAAATTGCGATAGTGTAACACACTCCTTTGCTGAATGCGCCTATTATCAATAGTGAGTGACAGTTTATGACAGTTCATGACAGTTATCGCAAAACGAAACTACCAGTGCTAATATATATTTTGGTTAGTGAGTTTAGAAAAAGCTTTTTCTCGCTTCAGAAAGTTCAATATGACTGCTGAAATTTATCTTACAAGAAGGGAAATTTTCATACTTGTGAAACCACATTTACTCGAAAATGTCAACATAATTCACGACATTATTGAAACAGAGATAACAGACAGATTGGGAAGCCCATATATTTTGCCCCAAAATCTGAAAGATGGGATTGCCAAACTGCTATCAGAGTTTAGAAGAAAGTGGAAGCTGGTTAAAAGGACCGAACACAGATTCTTGGAGAAGTACAAAGACTGGCTCGACATTCCTGTGTCTGTTACCATTAACCATGAAAAAACCAAAATAACCAGAAAAGGTGTAGCAGGGCGTCCTCCGTTACATTGGCACGATTTAAGTGACAGGTCAAAACGGCGAAGAACAGAAACTGTACGAGCGGAACTTGGCGTGGAGGGTCTATCTTACGCTACACAAATGTGTCTCCGAGCTTCTGGACAATCAAGTGCAGCGAGAGTAGTGAAGGATGCAGCAACGGGTAGCCCTTCAAAAGTGTCAAATTATCTTTTAAGTGTCCAACGCATTAAAGAAGAACAACTGTCAGGCGACGAAGCGTTGTCACTCTTAATTGAAAAAAAATTGTCGAAAAGTCAGTATATAGGAATACGTTCTGTGAGTTTGGATAAAAATTGCAAACTGTATCCTCCGTATAAATATGTATTAGAATCAAAAAAGAAATGTTACCCAGAAAAATTCAGCTATAACAATAACTGAAACTGATGCTACAGTTACACTACAAGCATTATTAAATCATACTGTTGAAAGAATATTGATGACACAATCTGACGTTATAAAAAGCATTTCTGCAAGTGAAATTAGCGAAATGGAACTGATGTGCAAGTGGGGGTGTGATGGTACTTCTGCTCAAAGCGCTTATAAGCAAACATTTAGTGCTGAAAACGGAAATAGTTCAGATACCACCATATTCTTTATTTCCCTTGTGCCCTTGCAAATCGTGACCACCAGCACAGGAAATACTTCACAGATTATTATTTGGAAAAATCCGCGTCCTTCGTCCCCAAGATTTTGCCGACCTATCAAAATTCAATTTTCAAAAGAAAGTCCCGAAGCAACTAGAAAAGAAGTTCACTGCATCAAAGAGCAACAAAAAGATCTTGTGCCTTTTCAAATAACTGTGGACGGAAAATCATTGCATATTAATTTCAAGCTTGCATTTACAATGGTAGATGGTAAAATTTGTAATTCTGTTACAAATACGTTGTCAAGTATGCGTTGCTACCTTTGCCTGGCTACATCCAAAGAATTTAATGATATTGATAGAATATTACAAAAACCAATCAATGAGAATCATTTAGAATTCGGAATATCATCGCTGCACGCTTGGATCCGTTTCTTCGAATGCTGCCTACATTTATCGTACAAATTGGAAATAAAAAAGTGGCAAGCACGCGAAGAAGAAAAGGCAAGTGTTGAAATTAGAAAAAAGAACATACAAAAAGCATTCCGAGAACGTTTAGGGCTTATTGTTGATCAGCCAAAGCAGTCATTTGGAAACTCAAATGACGGCAATACAGCACGACGTTTTTTTGAAAACGCAGAAATTTCTGCGTCAATAACGGGGTTTGATGAAAATTTAATCAAGCGATTTCACGTAATATTACAGGCAATTTCTTGTGGTTTTGAAATCGATGTGCAAAAATTTAAAAAATACACAGAAGATACTGCACGAAAATTTGTTGACCTGTATAAGTGGTATTATATGCCAACCACCGTGCATAAAATCCTGATTCATGGGCACAAAATTATAGAATTTCTTTTGCTTCCTATTGGACAGATGTCTGAAGAGGCACAGGAATCATGTAATAAATACATGAAAAGGTTTCGGGAAGATTTTGCACGAAAATGCGATCGTACCAAAAATCTTGAAGATGTTTTTCGTAGGCTCTTGGTATCGTCTGATCCGTTTATCTCCAGTTTACGAAAACTACCTCCCAAAAAATTGAAATCTTTGTCTCCACACGCCGTTGATCTATTGCTTCCACCATCAATACCTAAATTAAGCCTTATTTGTTCTAATGATATAAACGACGACGAGGATAATGAGGTTTCTGATTACGCAACAGATAGCGATTAAAAATTGTAAAATACATTTTAATAGCTAATTATTTTAGTTTGTGGTATAATAAACAATTAGTTATTATTTAGTTCTTTTCAGTTGGAGTGCGGCTGGTAAATGAAACACAAACATTTTAAAAAATATATGTGTACAATAATAAGTAATGTATACAAAAATAATTTTTATCACTTGCTGTTATTGTGCAGATACAACTTAACATATTAGTTACTACTATTTACCAATTTCGATACACTTTATTTGGCTAATTACAAACCTATGAACATGTGGTTTTCTTTCATGTGTGTTATACTAATTAAGAACTGAAAAATTCTTTAAAAATGCCAGAACGCTGTAAAATTTTCACTAAATGAAAAAAATGACTTTTCGTCAGACTTTTTAAAATAAAAATAAATAAAACTTTTTTTTTACTGTTTATATGTTACTTGTTATTTCACTAAGTGCTCAGTTTTCTTAAAAAATACTTATTCGGAATAAGCGCCTTGGAAAAGCCTCATATACCGAGTTTTATGAATATAAATGCGGTTTTGTACTAAGTAGTCCGACATTTTGGATCCGCCATTTTTTTTTAAATAGCCTTTATATTGATAATCAGCGACTTGAAAACCCCCCTTATACCGAGTTTCATGAATATAAATGCAGTTTTCTATTAAGTAGACCGCCATTTTGGATTCGCCATTTTTTTTCAGAAATAGCCTTCATATGGTAATAAGCGACTTGGAAGGCCCTCATATACCGAGTTTCGTAAATATAATGCAGTTTTACATTAAGTAAGTCCGACATTTTGGATCCGCCATTTTGTTTTTCCAAAAATTGCCTTCATATTGGTAATCAGCGACTTGAGAAACCCTCATATACCGAGTTTCATGAATATAAACGCAGTTTTGTACTAAGTAGTCCGCCATTTTGGATCCGCCATTTTGTTTTTTCCAAGAATAGCCTTCATATTAGCAATAAGCGACTTGAAAACCCCTCATATACCGAGTTTCGCTAGAATCAAATAATAACTTCATATTTTGGCCAGCTTTTCGGGATTTGGGACCACTGTGCGCCGATCATAATCTACTTCCAAAAGTTCTTGATGTGATTGTATGTGGTATGGATAAAATTTCTTCTGATGTTCCCTCTGCTTATTCCTGTAGTTTTATTTATTTTTCGCTGACTTGTATGCGGATTTTCAGCAAGAGATCCGATAACTAAAATATTATTTCCTTCATTTCGGTAATCGGTTTTTGTCGTTCTGTTTCTTCTAAGACACACTTCCTGTACTTCGGAATACTTGCAGCAAATTTTCTAAAGAACGCTTATCGGGATGGCGTCTGTTAGGATATTTTTGCGCATAAATCCTTGATACTAGCAAACAATTTTCTTCACACTCTCCAATTATTAAAATCATCAATTCTTTCTGCTTAAGGGTAATTTCTCATTGTAAATAATTAAAATGCTTTTTAAATAACCACGAACAACAATGATGCGCAACTGACAAGTTCTGTTATTGTCAAATCACTTTTGTGTATAATTAATAATAGCGATACTTTTGTCTAAGCACACTTTTGAAAGAAGAATGGATAGGAATTAATATTTGAAATAGAAAATTCCAAATTTACTAAGAAACTATAACAGATAGGTATAGGAAGCATAAATACAATCTTAAAGACCGTTAAAATTAGAATCTAAAAAAGGTAATAAATACAGGCTGTTCCATTTAAAAGAAGAACGTTACTTGGCTTTAAATATAGCGAAAATTAAAAGTATGTTTTTGTTCACCGTGTATAATTTTTTGCATTACTTTATTTTATTATCAAGTGTAATGCTTTAGTTAAAAAATAAATACAGTTTAAAATATCTAGCTTAAATATGCGTGTCAAGCATGATTCTTCAATTTTGGTCTACATTTTGAAAGATAGTTAATTATCTCGTAAACGAGTTGAGTAGTTAGCCTTTATTTAGTCTGTACTATCA
Source organism: Protaetia brevitarsis (assembly GCA_004143645.1). Taxonomy (NCBI): domain Eukaryota; kingdom Metazoa; phylum Arthropoda; class Insecta; order Coleoptera; family Scarabaeidae; genus Protaetia; species Protaetia brevitarsis. The sequence continues at coordinate 141,484 of RXPK01000504.1, read as the reverse complement.
AAATATGTCATAATATACAGGGTGTTCCATTTAATTTTTCACAATTTTGGTGTGTAGTTTTTCTTTGAGTCACCCTGTATACTTCAAAATAATTTTGAAATGTGGTCCTTTTGAACCTGTATAATCCTTAACCAAAAAGAAATTTAAAATATGCTACCACTTTTCGTATATAAACTGACGCGAATGTACTGGCCCACCCTGTATATATAGGTTGACCTTGAAGGTCAAACGAAACAATACTTAAAAAACCGTATTCAAAATCATAAAGCCCTTTCTTCAAATTTAACTGCTTAAAAAAAAAAAAACATGAACAAAATCAACACCATTCGTTTGATTTGACTGCTACAAAGATTGCCATACAAGGAGCATATTAGAAATGATATACATAAAAAAGTAAAAAACAGTATTAATCAAGATACAGACACGGCCAATCTATCCAAAATTTATTCAATTTTATTCTAGAAACTTTAAGGTCAATCTATGTATATTGAATATTGTTAATATTTTTCTTAACTTACTGTAAAAAAAATTACATATGACTGTTTGCCTCCCAATATAAATGCATTTAATACATATCTAATTGTCCCACAGACCTTTTTAAATTGTAGTGTATTTTAAGTACTTAATTTTAATGTGTATTGTGACGAAATAACAATGCTTATATTATAAATTTTATAAATTAAAAAAAAATGTATTTTGGTAATTAGAATCATGCACTGTAAAAAATTACAATAATTTTGCCATGGTAAATCAGGAATATTACATGTAATAACGTTGTGAATTTACCACAATAAATCATGTAAATTTTGTTTTACATGTTTTTTCTAGGATATTTAACATGGAAAAAGAAATTTCGGTAAAATTTATGGCTTTTTCATGTAAGTTTAAGATGTAACAAAAATTCAAAAGGAAAATACAGGAAAAAACATGTATAATTTTGTATTTACTCTCAAAATTTACTTAAAAGTGTAAAATTGACATTTTTTGGGGTATTTAGTGCGCTTTAAAAGTAATTTTACTAGTGAACTCTTAATTTTACTGTAAAAATATGAGGATCTTTTATATTTATTTGTTTTTACTTGAATTTTCGGGTAAAACTATAGATATCATGGAAAATACGAAATTCATACGCCGCAATGTGATTGGTTATTGGACTATTTATCTGTGCGCGTAGGTAATTCTATTCGTTTATCGAACTTATTATTGGCTCAATGATATCATGTACGTCACAAACAATCGTAGGTTTCGCGTAAGCGTGTTCATTCTTGATCCCTGGTTGAGCGATTCAGTATGACCTATTAGGTGCTATAAAAGAATTAGGTAAGTTGCTTGCTCTCTTTATAAAAATACATATGAAAATTACTTCAGTGTTCGGTAAATATAGAGTTCATATAAATATTACATACGAATTTTACAGTATAATCTTTGAAAAACACATCAGCATGTGAAATTTACTAGATGGTAGAAATTTTAATTTACCTGTAAAATTGTAGGCAACTTTGTTACCAACGATTTTACATGCAATTTTACTGCAACTTTTTTACAGTGTGGAACAATCTTAAAGTATTGTAAAAATAACGTTAACATAATTATATAAGAAAATTCGACATGTAATTATTTTTTTAGCAATTGAAAAAGACAAATAAATTGTCGAAACGTCTTGCCATATGTAATTAGTTTATCATTGAGCCAATATTTCTAACAAATTAACCGTTTTATACTTATATGGAAGAAACATGCACGAAGATATGAGTTTCAGAAGAAAGTTGCTCTGCTCACGTTTGAACTATGCGAAATACCTGCAATTTATTCATTTATTTAGATCTAAAATGCAAAACAATCGCCGGCATATGGAAATGCAGATTTTCCTTAGGACTTGAAATATCGCTTGATAATAATTTTTATTAATTTTATTTATATTCATACAAATTTAAAAAATAACAAGAAATCGTCGGTTGTTCCAGATCTTTCCACTAACCCTGTAGGTCCCACCAGCATTCGTATTTTAACTAAACAAACGCAATCTGTTTATAGCGAACCTTCTGTCGTCAGTTTCTCATTCTTTTCTAGGCCACGGTTATTTTTTTATAGGTTAGGCGGTAATTACTTAGGCGAAGGCCCGTCTGCGTATAAGCTGGACGGACTATTTTTATCAATTCCTTTCTAATAATAATAATATTTCCTACACGGCCGCTACGATAACGGAACGGCAATTCGTTTCGTTCGTACAATGTGCGGATTTCGGCGTTTATCTTGCGGAAGTTGGTACACTCGCGGGACGAAACGATAACCTGCTGGACACGTGCATTTTCTTATTTACTTAATTATGCGAAAATAGTGCGGAGAATGTGACAACATATTTAAATTACTTTTTTCTGTTTCTCGTACAGAATGAGTATTTTATGCAAGTGTTTTGCCGAAAAACAGTATTACAGCAGCTCCACTTTGTAAACAATTTCTGACCACTTTGTGACACACTTTCATGCAATTCGTGGTTTGACATTTTACATTGAACATTTTTTATATGGACTTTTGCATATGACACAAGAATTGTGTCACAAACATGGAAACATTTATTCTAAATTAAATGGCTGCAAATAGGGATGGTATGACCTGCTCCTTGTGCGGAACAGGCGCACCAGCTCCAACTCCGGCTCTGAACTTGGTGCAAGAAATCAGGTTCACAGGTCTACAGGTCCTCTATTAAACTCTATCCTTTTTTTTTTGTTACATTGGTACCATAAATGCAGAAGCAAATGTAGGAAGACTGATATATTTAAATATTAGTAATATACAGGTGATTTTGAAACTTGCAGTGTAGACATGGCCCACTGTGACCTATTTAAGGAAAATATTTTCAACTTTATAGCACTTTCGGTATACAGGGTGTTGGTATCAACTTTCTTATTTTAAATAGAATGGTACAATTTTTATCGGTCTAATGAATTTGACGAGTCAATTGCAACTAGTTTATATGAGGGCTCCCTATCCATAAACTCGACCGTTTTTAAGACATTTTTTCATTTTCATTGATTTTTTGACATTTACACTCTTTCAAATAAAATCAAATATTTCATGAAATAGCAGATATTTAGTGATTCTACTAAAGTCGATGTAAATACAAGGACGTAGCTATAAGGTGTTGTAGCAATAATCACTGAATCACATACAGGCTGTTCAAAAACGCGCCTCCAATGTGGATACGTTTAAGCTAATAAAACTTTTTTTCTTTCAAATAGAACATGGTATTTTTTACTACAGCATTGAATGCAGCGCAAAATTCTACATCGATTGACATTAGGGTTTGGTATACCTATTTTTGATAGTTTTATTGTCTAAAATATGACTAATTTCCAAGTTTCAAACAAATAAAATGAGTTTTTTCCTACAAAACATACTGTATGATATTTGGCTAACCTATCTAAATATTTATGTTTCAGATATCTACACTGTTGAAAATTTTAACACTTTTTTGACTAATTTAATAGTCAGGAGAGGTCCACACTCTTTTCGTGTTATTTTGTCGAGAACTATAGAAGTTTAAATTTGACGAGCAAAGATAGTCAAGTATTGTCTATTGCTAAGGGGTTATTTTGTCCAACTGACACGTGGAATTATAAAATACTTCTAGTCACATTTTATTTGATCTAGACTAGACAAATTTACTAGCTGTTTAACTAAATGAATGCGATCTATTGGGTGTTTTAACACCATTTTCTAAACACAACGTCTTTTTAATATGCAACTCCTATTTCTTAGTGCTATAATATTCTCTCTTTTAGACGTTTTCTCAATTATAAATATGCAAAACCACTCATTCACAAGTTTAGATTTCAACTAAATGTACCAATTTTAAATGATTTTTTGAGAACTATTATAAAATTAAGTGAATGTTTTGGTTTTTTGGTATTTGATTCAAGTCTAAACTAATTGCGTAAATAGATGTTCCCAATACATCTTTAAGATGTTGAATTTTTTTATGCCCACTGGAATTAACGTTTAATAACACGAGGTTACACTTTGCAAGTCAGTCACATTTGGTGGTTTGTTTGGATATGTTAATACGGAGAATCAAACACGAAAACAGATACACGTGCAATGCAGGTGGTGCGTATAATGCAATACTGTATTAGAATAGGTGGGGTTTCTATGTTTCTATCCGAGGGAAAAATTCTGATTGGTTGACGCTTCTAAATATCTAGAAAAATAGTCAATCCTCATATCTGAACAAAGAATTCACACGAAATTCTAGTAATTTCTGTTCTACTAAATACGCGTAGTCAACTCGTCTGGCAAAGTTTGGAAAAATCAACACTAAAATATTTGACTAGCGCAAAATTAACGCCAACACCGTAATATTTTCAACAGTGTATCTTTCACTAGTTTCTTACTAATAGTAATATCTTTTAGTCATAGAGAACGTACATTAATTGTTAGATATTAGTAGGCCATGAGATATGCTAACAAACAACTGATACCTATTATTGGTAATTTATCAGATTGCGCAGTGATAAACCTATACAGAGTATACAGTATTAACAAGTCATATTTTTTATAGTAAGTCCTAATGCTGTCAACTCCTTTACACATTTTCTTCTAACAAGTAAAATCTTGTGAATCGAAAGAAATAAGAAAAACATTGAAAGTCGCATATACAAATAACATTTTAGACTATGCATAGCACTAGCAATGAATAAAACCCTCAAAAAAAATAAAATACAAAAGAAAATTAATGCAGATATCCTAAATTCACCCATGATATTTCAAATATTGTTCACTTACTAGACTAGGTATTTTCTTTGTAGGGGAGTCATCTGACATGGAGTCTCCGAAAACAATGCAGCTTCTTGGCTTTTTGTATTAAACTAGGTGTTAAGCGATACAGACAGATAACATAAATCAGGAACAAACTATTAAAAGTCTAAGAAAATGTCCAAATATAAATGTTCTTTCAGAATAACAGTTTCTTAGTTTATTTTTAATTTGACTTATTTTCGATGTATTTAATAAACAGGCAAAAATATTAACATGTTATTTGCTGTCGCATAATAATTATAGCTTATTAATATTTTATAATTACAATTACATAAAATTTGCTAATAATTGGAAAACTTCCAATGATAAATATCTCAGGTATGGAAACCAAACAATGCAAAAAAAGATCACTCTAAAAAATAATATACAGAGTGTTTTTAAGAAAAACATATTTTATTTACTCCAACCTTGGAAATTAGTCATTTTAGGTAATAAATGCTAATATCTCAAAAACTATCAAAAATAGGTATACCAAACCCTAATGTCAATCGATGTAGAATTTTACGCTGCATTCAATGCTGTGGTAAAAAATACCATGTTCCATTTGAAATAAAAAAGTTTCGTTGGTTTAAAGGTATCCACATTGGACATGCGCTTTCGAACACCCTGTATGTGATTTGGTCATTATTGCCATAACACTTTCTACCCACGTCTTTGTACTTACATCGACGTTAGTAGAATCAGTAAATATCTGATGATACCTCATCAGCTATTTAATTTCACTTGAAACAGTGTAAACGACAAAGAATCAACAAAATCGCAAATATCTCAAAAAACGGTTGAGTTCAGGGATAGGGAACCATCATGTAAACTAATTGCAAATGACTCGATACATTCATTGTACTTATAAAAATTGTACCATTCCATTTAAAATAAGAAAGTTGATATCAACACCGTGTATACGGAAAGTGCTATAAAGTTGAAAATATTTTCCTTAAATAGATCACAGTGGGCCATGACTACACTGCAAGTTTCAAAATCAAATTCCTGCTAGAAGTTCAAAAAATCTAATGACCGATTTCGGTGGGACATCCTGTATAGCAATTTAATAGCAAGATAACTATTTAGTAGTGATTTGCAGTTTGTACAATATTTTTTGTGTAAATCACACAAAAAACTTGCCGGAAGTTTCTTTACATTTTATTGTAGTAAGTTTATATCTGTGAAAATAAAGGTATTTTCTCACAACTACATAGTTTCATTCGATATACAACAAACTTTAATTTAACTAACGTTTATACTATTAGATTTTATTGATACTTCTATCTGTATATTTCGATTCCAAACTGCATATTTCGTAATTAATTCTACGATTTATATAATCTATTTACAAATAATAATAAATATGAAATGTGTTGTTGACAAAATGAAATTTCTAGGTAAATCTAAAATTCGGGGTAACAATTCGCTGCCGTTAGTACACATACAAATCCAGGAAATGCACCTAGCTACGATACGCGGAAAAGTTTTAAAACGAATTCGATATTACTGCCTTCGGAAAAATATAAAACGTAAATAAATTTTACTTGATCATATTATTTCCAACAATAGATAATATTGATGATATTACAGAACAACAATTTCGCTAGTGGTATTTCTTTAAAATTTCGGAGTTTTGGTAATCGAACGCACAAAACTTTTAACAAATTGATTATGTGAAATATCTTGATTTATTTACCCCTAAAAGCAGCTTATCCTTATTTAAAAATATAATTACGCTGGGTTCTTTCCCAGATAACAATTTAAGGTTAATACAAGCCTTTTTAAACGTTATTCCGACAAGGGAAAAAGGTTGTCAGCAAGCTTGTTATGGCAAGGGTGTAAGCTTACTGCAAGGTTATGACAAGCTTGCTAGTTGACACAGGACAAGGTTTTTCCCAAGTAAGGTTACAGGTTAAGCTTGTCTGTAAAAGCATGTGATAAGGTTACCATGGCAAGGTTCCCATAAGCTTGTCTGTAAAACGATATGACAAGGTTGGAATGATAATGTTGAGCCAAGCTTTAGAGAAAGCCTGTACAAACCTTTGATAAAAGTTTGTAACAATCAAAACAAAATAGGAATTGGATATTAATTTCTTCTTTTTCTTGGTTTCTAGGTCATAAAAATATAGAAATGTACATTAAGGACGTTTCGTTTTAATTTCAAGAGCTTTTTCAAGATATATGTAAAAATATAAATTATAAATGTATACATTTTTTTTATTTAATAAACAAAACATTGTTTACTATGAATTTTGAATTATGATTTTATCATTTATTAAACAATTTACTTATAATTTACACCATTTACAATTTATATTTTTATATGTATACTTGAAAAAGCTTTTGAAATCAAAGTGAAACGTCCTTATTAATGTACATTCCATATTTTTGACCTAAAAACCAAGAAAATGAAGAAATTAATACCCAATTCCTATTTTGTTTTGATTGTTGTAAGCTTTTATCAAGGTTTGTATAAGCTTTCTCTAAAGCTTGGCTATAGTCAAGGAAAGGAGTTGGGTATATGACCTCTTCTTCATGTGACTTTGAAAATTACTAAAATATTTTAAGGAAAGATATAACCAGCAAGCTGAAACCAAAATAAATTTCGTACAAATAAATTTATGTAACTTCCAAGTGTTCCAAAAATGTTTTTTACAAAATTATTGCTAACAAAACTCAGAGAGAATTTTAGTAAATTAGATATAATTTGCGTTCTTTTTATTATTTTCGGATGCCGTCCATCGTCTCCTAAAATATTTTATTGTTTTCAAAATCACATCTGTTTGCATCAAGTAAAATTCATTCAAATAAAATTAGAATTTCAGTATTTAATAATAAAAAAAAAAACTTCTACATATATACATATTTAGATTGCGTTTTTATATTTATATAGAAACAACACTATAATCTATTTCCGTTCCATCGTGTTGCGCGATTCTCTGTAATAAAAAAACGACAACTATTAAAAAATTAAACAATACCAGAGATGGGAAGACAAGGGAAACGGCTATCAGTTTCCAAAGTCGACAAGTCGTCGTGGATATTATGAAAAGTAACTGTTTCCCTCGTTACTACAAAATACAAACTATCTTATTTTTACTATACTTAGTGTTATTAAATAAAATACTCACCAAAAATAATTTTAAGCATTTCAGTCTTCTGGAAAGGTTTTTTAAGCTTTTCCCTGTTAGAGAATGATTTGCCGCAATATTGTCCTCCTAGTGGCTTTTTAGGATGTTTGATGTCAAACTCTTAACGTTCCTTCCATGGGTTGATATCAAATATCGAATCTGTAAATTTTTGTTGGAATTAATTCAATAAATGAACATGGTTTCGGACTTAAAAAAACAGGTAATAATTTAAATAATATCAATTACTCACCAACTTTTTTTTCTCCAAGAAGAGTTTTCAACTATTTGATGGTTTACTAATGTCATAGAAGCTTCTATATTCGCTGAAAAAGAATTTAATAAGTTATGAATTGATTCTCCTCTTAATCCTTATTAGTTACCATATAATGCCTGTTGTATTGCGGCAGTCTGTTGGGCCAAACCTTAAACCGTATCCATTTTAGTTTCTAAACACTCTGCTATGAAAGAAAAATCTTCTAAGACCTTCCACATTACGCCTGGGTTTAATTTAATTTGGTGACGCTCATTACTGTAATCGGTTCCTAAAAAATATTTGATAACATTAGAATGATTTCTTGAAATAAGAGATACAAATACATATATATAATATTCTTATTAATTATAACACTAAATTTATATGTGTATTTTTGAATTTATTTAAAATTCTATTACACTGTCATTAAACTGAAAAAAACCTCAAACATTTAATTATTCATAATTTCTGAATTATATAAAATCAAATTATACTACAAGCTATCTAGTTAGCAAATATAACTATAACTTTTTAAACTAAGTGCATTGGCTTATGCGCTTATGGTGTAGAAAATTAGGTTAGAATTATATGCAATAGTTGGGGCAATTGGGCAGACACAGTTCAATTCATCGGTTAGAATTATAAACTATTGATATTCTTGAAGCAACAACGCATATCTAGTAAAAATATAAAATTAGGTAATACTTACTTTGCATGAATGATGTTTTAAACTATTATACACTGAAACAGCTCAAACGCGTACAACACAACTGGACACAACAAATAATGGCGGTCGATGACAGAATAGCGGAATGGCGGTTAAACCAAAAAAAAATCAATACTCGATAAACGATTGACGCCGAATCACTCCGGAAATACACGAAGTCACCGTACCTTGATATAATAACTTTGTCGCAACCTTGTATTAACCCCAGCATTAACCTTTTACTGTTAAGTTTGTCTGGACAAGGTAAAGTTAAGCAAGTGGCAAGCTTATCGTAAGCTTACGTGTTATCTGGGTTGCAACTAGTATATATGAGGGTACCCTATTCCTAAACTCGACCGTTTTTAAGACATTTTCATTTTCGTTGATTTTTTGACATTTACACTCTTTTCAAATAAAATCAAATATTTCATGAGATAGCAGATATTTAGTGGTTCTACTAAAGTAGATGTAAATACAAGGACGTAGCTATAAGGTGTTGCAGCAACAATCACTGAATCACATACAGGGTGTTCAAAAACGCGCCTCCAATGTGGATATCTTTAAGCTAATAAAGCTCTTTTCTTTCAAATAAAACATGGTATTTTTTACTACAGCATTGAATGCAGCGCAAAATTCTACATCGATTGACATTAGGGATTGGTATACCTATTTTTGATAGTTTTATTGTCTAAAATATAACTAATTTCCAAGTTTCAAACAAATACAATGAGTTTTTTCCTACAAAACATACTGTATGATATTTGGCTAACCTATCTAAATATTTATGTTTCAGATATCTATCTTTCACTAGTTTCTTACTAATAGTAATGTCTTTTAGTCATAGAGAACGTACATTAATTGTTAGATATTAGTAGGCCATGAGATATGCTAACAAACAACTGATACCTATTATTGGTAATTTACCAAATTGCGCAGTGATAAACCTATACAGTATTAACAAGTCATATTTTTTATAGCAAGTCCTAATGCTGTCAACTCCTTTACACATTTTTCTTCTAACAAGTAAAATCTTGTGAATCGAAAGAAATAAGAAAAACATTGAAAGTTACATATACAAATAACATTTTAGACTATGCATAGCACTAGCAATGAATAAAACCCTCAAAAAAATAAAATACAAAAGAAAATTAATGCAGATATCCTAAATTCACCCATGATATTTCAAATATTGTTCACTTACTAGACTAGGTATTTTCTTTGTAGGGGAGCGTCTGACATGGAGTCTCCGAAAACAATGCAGCTTCTTGGCTTTTTGTATTAAACTAGGTGTTAAGCGATACAGACAGATAACAAATCAGGAACAAACTATTAAAAGTCTTAGAAAATGTCCAATATAAATGTTCTTTCAGAATAACAGTTTCTTAGTTTATTTTTAATTTGACTTATTTTCGATGTATTTAATAAGCAGGCAAAAATATTAACATGTAATTTGCTGTCGCATAATAATTATGGCTTATTAATATTTTATAACTACAATTACATAAAATTTGCTAATAATTGGAAAACTTCCAATGATAAATATCTCAGGTATGGAAACCAAACAATGCAAAAAAAGATAACGCATCACTCTAAAAAATAATATACAGAGTGTTTTTAAGAAAAACATATTTTATTTACTCCAACCTTGGAAATTAGTCATTTTAGGTAATAAATGCTAATATCTCAAAAACTATCAAAAATAGGTATACCAAACCCTAATGTCAATCGATGTAGAATTTTACGCTGCATTCAATGCTGTGGTAAAAAATACCATGTTCCATTTGAAATAAAAAAGTTTCGTTGGTTTAAAGGTATCCACATTGGACATGCGTTTTCGAACACCCTGTATGTGATTTGGTCATTATTGCCATAACACTTCTACCCACGTCTTTGTACTTACATCGACGTTAGTAGAATCAGTAAATATCTGATGATACCTCATCAGCTATTTAATTTCACTTGAAACAGTGTAAACGACAAAGAATCAACAAAATCGCAAATATCTCAAAAACGGTTGAGTTCAGGGATAGGGAACCATCATGTAAACTAATTGCAAATGACTCGATACATTCATTGTACTGATAAAATTGTACCATTCCATTTAAAATAAGAAAGTTGATATCAACACCCTGTATACCGAAAGTGCTATAAAGTTGAAAATATTTTCCTTAAATAGATCACAGTGGGCCATGACTACACTGCAAGTTTCAAAATCAAATTCCTGCTAGAAGTTCAAAAAATCTAATGACCGATTTCGTGGGACATCCTGTATAGCAATTTAATAGCAAGATAACTATTTAGTAGTTATTTGCAGTTTGTACAATATTTTTTGTGTAAATCACACAAAAAACTTGCCGGAAGTTTCTTTACATTTTATTGTAGTAAGTTTATATCTGTGAAAATAAAGGTATTTTCTCACAACTACATAGTTTCATTCGATATACAACAAACTTTAATTTAACTAACGTTTATACTATTAGATTTTATTGATACTTCTATCTGTATATTTCGATTCCAAACTGCATATTTCGTAATTAATTCTACGATTTATATAATCTATTTACAAATAATAATAAATATGAAATGTGTTGTTGACAAAATGAAATTTCTAGGTAAATCTAAAATTCGGGGTAACAATTCGCTGCCGTTAGTACACATACAAATCCAGGAAATGCACCTAGCTACGATACGCGGAAAAGTTTTAAAACGAATTCGATATTACTGCCTTCGGAAAAATATAAAACGTAAATAAATTTTACTTGATCATATTATTTCCAACAATAGATAATATTGATGATACTACAGAACAACAATTTCGCTAGTGTATTTCTTTAAAATTTCGGAGTTTTGGTAATCGAACGCACAAAACTTTTAACAAATTGATTAAGTGAAATATCTTGATTTATTTACCCCTAAAAGCAGCTTATTCTTATTTAAAAATATAATTACGCTGGGTTCTTTCTTTCTTTTACCTACACATACATTTTTCCTATGCGTAACCTTAAAAAACAAATTGTCAATGCATTGATAACTGGCGAGTAGGCAACCAGATATTCCAAATACCATTATTATTTTGTTTTCAGGATTAATTTGACGTATGACATATTCTAGAATTTTACTATTCTTTTAAAGCATTTTTTATTATTCATTTCATTATTAATTAAGGTATTTGAAACCCGTAATAAAACTTATTAGTTGAATAACTAAAATAATTGTCTTTCTTGCTAACTCATCGGCTTTTTCGTTTCCTTCGACTGCCGAATGTTCGGATATCCACAATAAAATGATTTTATTACGGTCTGTCAAGCAATTCAGTTCCTGGATACGTTCCTAAAGTAATCTTGATTACATACATGGTTATCTCGAAATTGAGTAATGTCTAATGATAATAAAACCAAAGGGTAAAAAACTCAATCAAAACGTGCAAATATAATTACTGGCTAACATGTTTCGGCCGAATAGTCATCTTCAGAGCCTTCTATTATTAAAAACAAAAACAAAACAATTAAACAGATGCAAGAAAATTACTAGGTTAATGAAGACATTAGGTACGTTAAAGTCGACAAAAATTTAAAAAGTTATTAAATCAAAGTTCAGTTAATGGCGGCGGTTGTTGTTTGTGTGTCGTATACATCTATTTGAACATGTTAGTATTTAACTAACAGGAAATACTAATAAACTTCAGTCTCACAAATTCTTTAATCTTCAAAACACAATGTGCATTTCGTTAGCTAAGCTAACATTTTCAGGTGTATATACAAGTGTATTGTCAAAAACTAAATGCGTAAATATAGTAAGTATATCCTAGGTTACAAACATTAATCATCAGGACTACTATATTCAGTAAATTCCAAATATTTGTAATTAAGAAGTGTTAAATCAGTATTGAGCAAGTTATTAATATGTTTTTTCATATAAATAGCTTCCCACATATTAAGATTCCTACAATTTGAAGACTTAATTAACTCTAAATCATCAATTGAAAAATTATGTCCTGTATTAACAAAATGATACGCCAAAGCGGATTTATCGGCACAGTGATTCTTAATATGATATAAATGCTCTTTAAATCTAATCTCCGCATTCCTCTTTGTTTGACCTATATATACTTTATTACAAACACCGCATTTGATCTTATAAATTCCCAGAACATTTTTTGAAATCAATAATTTCAATATTAAATTTTAATTTATTTTTTAAAGTATTAGAATTTTGAAAAACCGGATTAAGATTGTATTTTTTACACAAGTTTAATATCTGGTTAACCCATAATTTATTAAAGTTAAATCTGCAAAACTTTTTTCTCCACTATTTTCTCTGGAATAAGTGTAGTTATATTTCTTAATAACCTCTTATTTTCGAACTTATTTTTAATTTTATCTATCACACTTTTCTTGTAACCATTAATTTCTCCTATATGATATATATATTCTAATTCTTTTTTAAAATTATCTTCCGAAAGCGGTATGTTCAATAATCTAGTTATTAAGAAAAAGAATGTTGTGTATTGGGTTTTGCTAAAAAAGGAGAGAGTGGGTTACCCATTACAGTTCCAAATGTTTGTTTATAAAACTTATTATTAAAGCTAAAGATATTTTGTTCCATACACAGTTTCGTTAATTTAATGTATTCAAGAATTTTATCAAAAGCAACGTTGTTAAAAATTAAGAAAGATTCAAGAGTTTGCAAAGTTATGTCAATAGGAACATTTGGAAACAGAGATGTTACATCAAAAGATATTAATTTATCTCCAGAGGAAATTTGAAAATTGTAGAGTTTATCTATAAGTTCTTTAGTGTTTTTTATGGAAAAAAGTATTTAACTTAAACAAAATATCAGAATTAATATTATGTTTGTTAATGGCAATGTTTTTTTAACTTACAATTAGTTAGTTTTTACCTTTTGAATATGTTATGCAACGAAGCACTTCTAATTAATTCGTGTGTAACTCTCACTTATATTTTAATTTTTTATTGTTTTGTTCTGTCTTAATCGACGCTCTGAAGAAGTAAAAAATTATTACGAAAGCTCTGTGAATTAGGAGCTTTGTTTAAACGACTGCTATCCCCAAAAAGGTGGCACCTCTGCCTGCAAGTTATAAAAAAAAAACCGCCACTGCAGCAGGGTATGCAGTTTGCTGAATGGTGGAAATATCTGAAAAGTAGATTTGCCTGTATAATCATAACCAACTTATCAACAATTTTACGTGTAATTTTACTAGATTATATTTTTATTTTATACTAATATATTAATATATTTCGTGGATGATAATTGATACTATTTAACGAAAACACGACTATATAAGGATAATATAAAGGATATTATATGGATAATAGGATATGTCCAGGTGATGTAGGGAATCTCTGCATTTGGCAAGTCCTTCAAGGCATTTTCCTTCAGAATGTTCCCTTCTGGAAGGAAAGATGATCAGCAGTGATATACCTACACATCGAAATCGAATATTTGAATAGTATATTTTTATAACAGATATTCAAATGAACATATTTTTTTTTAAGCAGTGTATTATTTATTTAAATCTGTATTAATATATTCTTTTGCATTGGCATTCCAATTACTTTGATATGTCAACAGAAAGACATGGGAAATTGTTGGAATTTGGTTTCGTCAAAATGTTATGCGTGTAAATGGTTGACTACTTATTGTATAGTAATTATTTTTTTATGTATTGTAAATTTTACATATTAAAAACGTTGAAAAATTTTAAAAGTATTTTTCTCATGATCTAGAGACACCTACCTTTATTTATATTAAATGTAAGGTGATTTCAGAATTTTGAAATAATTATTTATTTTAATTTTGTATAAACATTCGACACTCCATTCGGTCACATGGGCTATTACCCATTTACCCATTACCATTAGATATTAAACCATTTCATTCTCCTAAAATTTAATTGAATAGTTGAAGCAGCCAACAAGCACTAGTACAGTGACTATCATTCAGTGAAGCTCAATGGGACATGGAAAATGTACGAATGTTGTCGATACACTCAAGAAACTATGTTATCTTTACAAGTTATTTACAAATGAGAAGTACACACATTTTGGAGGAATTGGAAGAGCTCGTGTGAGAAGTTTTAATCAACTTAGATGAAATAGCTAAACCTGCACGGGAAAAAAATAGATATTACAACTAATCATAAATATAATACATGGTAATATCACGCAGAGTTCCACTACATAGAAATGAGTTAGGTTTAAGAAAAAGATCAAAGATGTGTTCAGAGATGACAATCAGATTACCGGAACCTCGTCAGCGATTTGCGAGCATCGCGCTGGCGACGAGGCTTTCAGGTTGCGTTCTCCGAAGAGTATGCTTGTATTAATAAATTTAGTGTGATAATATAAAGTGGTGTTTTGATAATTAGCAAGCCACTACTGCAGCGCCACGGGTAGAAATATTTAATCATATGGTATTACTTCGTTATACTTAATTGCTGTGTATATCCCTCTAATATATCATCACAAGATTGTGAAACTTTTTTTATGAATCCTTTAGACTATTTGAATGAATGAGTCAGCCTCTTCGATTGGTGATTTCAATTTAACCACAATTTGCAACACATCCGCTGTCCTGTTCCAAATGCTCCACTTCTAACTGCTTATTGAATTCACTTAATCATACACACGTAAATTCTGTTTGAAATTGCGATAATCGGCTTCTGGACTTAGTCTCTTGGAATTTGTCTTCTGTTCGTTTGGTTTTCCTTGATAACTTAGCTTTTGTTCCTCTTCATCCTTATCATCCTTCCTTATCTATATCTCTTACATTTCCTTTATCAGTTGGTGATCAATCTACATTTCCCGCCAATGATAATAGTCGGTATGATTTTCGTAGAGGTAATTAATCAAATTGTATTCTGATCTTATTAATACTGATTGGTCATTTCTTGAGAAACACAATGATATCAATTATGCTCTTGAGGAGTTCTATGCGTATTTCTTGATACCTCTATACCAGTAAAACATACATATACTGGGCCTTGTTATCCTGTGTGGTTCTCTAAAGCCATTATTTCAAACTTTAGACTAAAGGATTATTATCTACAGAAATGGAGAACTACTAAGTACTCTTACTTTTACCAACAATTCAGCAGACTTCGGTCTATATGCAAGAGCGATATCGCTCCTGCCTATTCAGCTTACCTCGCGAAAGCTCAAACTTCAATCAGAACTAACCCGAAAGAGATCTTTCAGTTCATTCACAGCAGGAATGGCACCACACGCATACTCAAAGTTTTATTTGATGATGATGCACGTATTTATACACCTCAGGAGATAGTTGATGCATTCGCCTCCAAATTTTCCTCAATACACATTCATACACAACTGTACTCCTTTCACTTTGTTACCAACTACTGAAGAAGAATTGTGAAGTTTCCACAGAATTATATCGCCGATGGAAACGTGTTAGAATTGGTCCTGTTTACAAAAAAGATGACAAAACTCGCATTAGTAACTATAGACCAATTTCTATCTCGTCGAATTTTGCCAAGGTATTTGAACATGTTATTTATTCTTGTTTGTATTACAATACACTCCAATATATTTCACCGCAACAACATGGGTTCATTAAAGGTAGATCAACAGTCACTAACCTTGTCTCTAAATGCCAATATCTGAACAACTTGATCTTCATGGTCAAGTTGATGTCATCTACACTGACCTTAGCACAGCCTTTGATGTAATTGATCATGGAATTTTGCTCGACAAGCTGTCATTCTTTGGATTAAGTTCTTCTCTTTTGCAACTTTTATATTCTTATTTATCTAACAGAGTTCACTAAGTTTTTTTTTACAATGGTTATAAATCATTTGATTTCATTCCCTCTTCCGGAGTTCCACAGAATCGCATTTGGGTCCCCTTTTATTTGTACTGTTCATAAACGATTTATTGATGTCTCTGCCCGGTCCAGTACTTGCTTATGCAGACGACGTAAAAATTTATGCTCCCATTAGAACTCTAGATGATGTGGCCCATCTTCAACATAATTTAGACCATATTTTTAGCTGGTGCTTCTTACATAAATTAAGATTAAATGTCAGTAAATGTTTATTTGCGACCTATACGAGGAAAATTAATTACATCAACTCGATGTACTCAATACGTGGTATTGTCTCAAGAAAGCGGACACGTTTAGAGATCTGGGGATTTTATATGATTCCCGATTAAGTTTTGCTGAACACATTGCTGAGTTGTGCGTTGCTGCTTCAAAATCTTTAGGTTTTGTTTTACGCTCATGCAAGTTTTTCAGTGATGTGTCCCTTCTTAAAACTTTATACTTTAGCTTTGTTGTGAGTAAATTAGAATACGCATCTATGGTTTGGTCACCACATTACAACCACCTCCAACTGAGTACTGAAAAAGTCCAACGCCGTTTCTTAAAGTATCTGTCCTTTAAAATGGATAGCCAGTATCCTGCTAGAGGTATTGACTACGGATCCCTGTTGGAAAGGCATAGTGTGCGATCGTTGGAACACTGTCGGGATGTTGCTGGAGCAAGATTCGTCTGGAAGATTGTTCGTGGTTGTATTGATTCCCTGATTTACTTTCCTCTATTGATTTCCTTGTACCTCGTTTATCTCTCGCTCTTCATCTGCCTTTTATTACCTTTCCTCGAACAACTTATTGCGAATGTCACCTTTAGTTACTGTATGCGCAATGCTGATTTTTTTTTTGATATTTTTTTGATTTTATAGATCAGTGGTTCTCAAACTTATTTAGACACTGTACCCCTTTTTACCCACAAAACGTTTTAGGTACCCCTTCTCAGTTACCGGTACTAAGTAAACTATAATTAAAATATTAAACAAATCTTAAAGCCTTCTATGTAGCATAGAAGTTTAGTGTTAACCTTTGAAACTGAATTACGCATCATGTTTAAATAAAACAAAGAGATATTGTTTACAACATTTTTATTACATTAAAAACAAACACACACAAAATTTAAAGAACAAAAAGCCCTTACTTTCAAGAGATTAGTGAGAAGGGTGAGCTTGTTTCCCTTTGCACAGTTTATCAAAATTGGGTTTTAACTTGGTTAAATAAATCTTAAATCATCTTCAACATTTAATTTGTTTCTAGATTTATTTTTAAGATAGGTTAAACTTGAGAAACCCTTTTCACATAAATAAGTGGTGGAAAACCCAACAAGAAATTTAACAGCAGTGCTTGACAGTTCTTTGTATTCCTTCCAATACCGATCCAGAAATCTAACAATGTAGTACCAGCAGTCAAATATTTGTTTTTCAACGTGGGATCACATGATCCTTCAATGAGGTGTTCCTTTTGAAAGATAGTCAGGTTAGTGTCCATAGCATCAGCATTAAAGGGGTCACGTATCCAGTTATACTGTTTCTCCAAAGGTGGAAAGTACTTCTCTTATGCGGATCTTCAATGCATTCAATGCTGGCCCATTTGAGTCTTGAGTTCAGTGAAATCAGATATGTTTTTCTCATTATTTGCAAAAATATAAGTAATCTTTCAAACGGCTCGCAGTTGTTATTTTCTATTTGTTTTTCCCAGAGAATGATCTTTTTTACCATTGCATCAGTTTCTTTTCTATATTAAAAATATCAGAAACACTGCCTTGCATGGATAAATTCCAGATGTTGAGTTTTCAAAAATATCACTTAAATAAGCCAACTTCAAAAGCCAATCAAAATCAGTAAGTACAGAAGACAGATGGGATTGTGTTCGCTAAAAATTATGTAATTCTTTGTGGAGTTCAAATACACGGGACAAAACATTCCCCGAGAAAGCCATCGTACCTCAGTATGTAGCAATAAGTTCTCATGGAGGCTCCCCATATCCTGGCATAGAATTTTAAAGTAACGAGATTTTAGGGGCCTAGTTTTTATGAAGTTCACAATTTCACACTCTGATCAAGAGATCTTTAAGTTCATCAGGGAGGTGCTTAGCCACCAAGCCTCTCGGTGAAGGACACAATGAGTGAACTTACACACTCAGTTGAAACCGTTTTAATATGGCTACCAGCCCTGTGATGTGACCGCTCATAGCCTTAGCACCATCCATACACACTGAACACAGTTTTTCCACTCGAGCTGGTTTTCGGAAAAAAAAGAATCTAACAAATTGAAAATTCTTCACCTTTTGTCGATGTTTTAAGTGTCTCTTACAAATATAAATATCTTTAAATATTCATCTTGAGAAATGCCACGTACAAAACGATCAGTTGGGCTAGGCCAGCGACATCCGTGGTTTCATCGAGTTGTATACCAAAGCAAAGACTAGCTCGAATTGCTCCAACAAGTTGTTCTTTTGTGTCATACCCATATCACTAATTCTCCTTGGAAACTGTATCATTTGATAATGGAATTGCTGTAATTCTTTTTGCCTCGTTCTCTCCAAACATACAAGAAACAATTTCTGCTGCGGCAGGGAGGATTAGGTTTTCGCCAATAGTATGGTTTTTACCAGACTTCGCAATTAAATGACTAACTTTGTAAGAAGCTTTTAGAGCACTTTCATTTGTTCTGCACCAAAAAAGTGTTTTATCGTGTTTTCCTACTTTTCAAATCTTCCAAAAGACGTTCAAAGTATCGTAACTCCTTTTTGACTAAGTTCTCATGTTTGCTTTCAAAATGGCGTTTTAAAAGAGAAGGTTTCATAGAATTGTTTGATAAAATTTCTGAACAAACAACGCATTGTGGATTAGGCTCGTCTGAGCTTCCAGTCCAAGTAAAACCTAATTTTAAGTACAACTCGTCATATTTTCTCTTTTTACTTTTATATTCATTTGCCAGTTTTTCGGGTTTTTTTATTTTTCCTTGAGCTGCTCATTAGTAACAAGACGTTCAGGTCTACTTTCATTTTGTGAAGTTGATGGCCCAGAATTTTGATGCAGATCTTCATGAGGCCTTTTCTTTAGGAGCCATTTATCCATTGTTAATTTTTATTGTAAAATTCACCTGCGTGGTACCTGACTCAGTTTTCAAACAGATGTCCGTAAACGTGTTTCAACAGGATTGAGTGTCCGCAGAATAACACAACACACCACAAAAATAACACAATACTGAGAGCGAGCTTGTAATAACAGCAATGCTACTGCAGTGCAGTGACACGAGTGATTGGCCGGCCACACAGCCCCCACTCTGATGACTAAGCCCTTAGTGGCGCGCGCACGTCAACGTGTCCATACGTGTCCCGGGTTGTTTTATTTTATTGTTGGCCGGACCGCGTACCCCTAAAAATCTTCGTGTACCGCCCGAGGGGTACGCGTACCACAAGTTTGAAGACCACTGTTATTATAAGCAATTTAGTCTTTTTGTTCTTATCTTTAAATGTATTTTTTTATTTTATACTTTTATGATTGATGTATGTACTTTAGTTTGTCCCTGTAAAAGGTTTTGCCATTGGACAATAAATCATTATTATCACTTATTAAAAAGTACAGCCGATAAGTTGGTAATACTTGTAGGAATCTGTCACCATTTTACCCGTAATTTTAAAAATTAGGTAGGGAAATAAGGTATTCTATGCAGATTGTGTAAAATAAATTTTGGTATTTGTCTCTGGTTCATTTTATTAATTGTAGAAAATATAGACTTCATACGTTATACACCGTAAAGTTTTTAAAAATTTTAAGAATCTTTATTCGTTTCCGAGATAGTGCGCTATCTCATTCCCCGCTGAATATCCTGTTTATACATTTTCTTTTTTTAAAAAAGAAAAAGTGGATAGGCTTTTCCATTATATCCCACTTACTTTAAAAACTTCACATTTAAGTCTGAAATTTATATTTGGAAACATTTCTATTTATAACTTCGCATTGAAACGAGGATCAACTGTTTCCGCGTATCTAGTAACTAACATCTAACGGTTGAACTGCTCGGATAAATAAGATTAATTCGGATTATGAGTTTCGCACACAATCATTCGGATTGGTAGCACGAGTTTGAGAATTATAGTATGTTTGCATTAAGGAGGGCCGCACTGTGTGTCAATCTTTCGGAATGATTTAGAAGTACGGGTATTGTGTTTATAGGATTGTGGTCTAACTTAAGCTATTATTGCCGAATAGTAGAAAAACAGATGGGATTTATATATTAATGTAGATAAATCACTTCTTCTTCGCCGCTTTAATAGGAAAAATAACATTAGTAAAGTCTGGGTGATCAATGAGATTAGACGTGTCAGTAAAAAGTTCATTTTAGCAAGACAATCTGGCAATTTCCATAATTGGGAATTACATAAACAGTTTAAAAGCGAGTATTGAACTATTCGTTCTGCAAAGCAATATTATTTTAGTACTCAGGCTCAGACAGGGACGGCTTCTCTTAAAGAGCCACGGGGTCATGGCCGCACCATTGCATATCACAAATTAATTATTAAAAAGCTTTTATTTTCTGTAAAAATACCGATAAATACACGTACATACACATACATCTGAGTACAGAACGAACATTACTATTCCCATGATTCGATGCGACGAAACACGCTTTGTATTCATTTAAGGCCCTCCAAAGTTTGGACGATTTTTCAATTTTTGCAAATATTTCCTAAATTATAACAGATATTAAATTTTCTTCTTAACATAATTTGCAGCATATGCATGGCCCTAAGGGTGGCGTCGTCCGTATTCGCAAAAAGTTAATACGGGGGACGGGTGCCCGTACCCCATTTTTTTTACATTTTTTTTTTTCTTATTCATCAAAAGAAGGCCGATTTTATATAGAATACGATGATGTATAACAAGTTTAGAAAATTAATAATTGTAAAAATAGAAAAATAATAATAAAGCGTCAAAATTAATAAACTTGTCTATTGATATAATCAAATGAACTATAACAGAAATAAGTTTTTTATCCTTAACATAATTTCCAGCATAATAAATGGTCTCAGGGTAGATATCTTATAAAAAGCTATAAAGGGGGAGGGGTACCCATGCCCCCGATTCTTTTATAATAAGTTTATTCATTATTCATCAAAAAATTTTTTTTATTTCGGAAAAAATAGAACAGAATTAGAAAAACATTATAATTATTATGTATTGCAATAGCGAACAAGATTAATATACATACAGTATATTAAGCTATGTAAGTATTACAGTAGTGATAGTCTGTGTAAATGTGTTTAAAACAGATTTTGTTTGCACCGATGAACACCGCACAATAGCTGGTTTATTCAAATACTACACAAGGATGTAGACGTGCGCATCTTTGTCTTAACACAAAAACTCTACAGGATTTTTAAGGGCCCAGGTCTTTCTTCAAACGTATCCACTCTTAATACCACGATACTTGAATACGCTTGCTTGTCGAGTAGATACAATTCTAAATTAAGAAATATTTAAGTAAGGAGACAGCGGAGTAACGATAACAAATAATTGTTGTTAATGTACTATACTATTATTATTACAATTATTTTTATTATTAATCCTCCAAATTTATTACCATGTTTTCTATGTAAAAGCGATCTTTTTTGATGAATATGAATAAACTTATTATTAAAAAATGTGGGGTATGGGGGTACCCCGTCCCCGTTATTAGCTTTTTTATGAAGATATCTACCTTGAGACCATGTATTAATGCTGGAAATTATGTTAACGATAAAACTTTATTTCTGTTATAGTTCATTTGATTTATATCAATAGACAGGTTTATTAATTTTGAAGCTTTATTATTATTTTTCTATTTTTACAATTATTAATTTTCTAAACTTGTTATAACATCGTATTGTATAAAATCGGCCTTCTTTGGATGAATAAGAAAAAGAAAAAATGTAAAAAAAATGGGGGTACGGGGTACCCCGTCCTCCGTTATTAACTTTTGCGAATACGGGACGATGCCACCCTTAGGGCCATGCAATATGCTGCAAATATGTTAAGAAGAAAATTAATATCTGTTATAATTTAGAAATATTTGCAAAAAATTGAAAAATCGTCCAAACTTTGGAGGGGCTGTACCCCAAAATCGTGCGGATACGCCGATAAAAAAAATACGTGTCTCTTATTTAAGGTACTCTTTCGATCTGTTAAGTTTCATCGAAATCGGAGGGGGACACCCGCCGGTGTTCCCTTGTAAGTAGTTTTTGCTAAAATGAATTCTTCCATTCGGAAAAGATATTATACATCAATACACATGCATGCATTTAAGTATATGGGTTTAAAGTGCCAGAATCGAAGAAATGAATGAGTCGTTGTAAAATGAATATTTTACTTGGCAATCGCGATTTAAACCGTAAATCAATTATCTTCGGCTTAAACTTGACTTTAGACTTACAATCGATATAAATATAAAAAAAGTAAACCTTGTCATATTCAATCCTTAAATCGCGATTGTAATAATGACTCTTAGCAATAAATGAGATAAAAAATTACTGCTGACTGAGCTAAACCGATTCAAAACTTTGTAATATTAATAAAATGGGGGGGGGGGGTTGGCCCGTGATTGGCTCCACCACTCAATATTCTCAAGAGCCGCCACTGGATTTGAGAAAGGGTAACTTTGATATTAGAATTTCATTAAATGAACTGCAATTTTGATTAGCCTAATCCCTATTTTTCAATAACTCTGTTGTTAGCATATTGCTTATTGTTTAAATAAGCTTGTAAGGTTTGTTAAATTCATAAAATAGAAATAACAAAATATGTAATATGATTGCTTTCACCACGTTTTTCTTATTAAGGTAATTATAATTTTGACTAGCTCAACAATAATGTGTTAACAGAACCTGTTTTGTCAATTCAACGACTGTCATTCCCTCAGTATACCTCTAAAGAAATATGAATTTCTTATGGCGAAATTTCAACTTTTTAGGGGGCGCAGTTTACCATTCAAGTTCCGTCTAAATTTCATTTATTCAAGATAACCTTTAAACAAAACTAACGCGAGGATGACAACTTTTACTCTTTTCCATGTCTGAAATATTGGAAAGAGTATATGACAAATTTGCTTATTTTATGTCGATTTTTAATTTATACTTTAATGCTTTTTTTCCTTTAAAAAAACAGGTAGTTACGGAAAATGTAACCAATCTTACCTCGCCGGAAATGGATATGTTCAAAAATAGAATAGCGATATTTGAAACAATCTCATTATATTTACCTGAGTGTAAACCATATTTAAACCAATTAAAATCTCAATACAAAAATATTTTAATAAATACTAGAAAACGTGTTAATGACCCCAAAAATTATTTATTCAAAAAATAAATCTAAAACTATGTGGGAAATAATAAATAAGGAGTTGGGGAAGAGTAGTAATACCGTTTATTACACAAATGATCCAAAATCCTTAGCTAATAAATTTAATGCCTTCTTTAACTCTTTATCGGGAGCGGCATCGGATTCCAAGCAACCGACTCACCTACCTATTAAACAAAATCCATTTTCTTTCAACTTTAGACCAATAGTAACTTCAGATTTAAAACAAATTGTATCTAAATTAAAAAATAAAAACTCTATTGGTATTGATGAAATCCCATTACACCTTATAGAAAGCTGTTTTCATGGGATTGCGAAGCCACTTTGTCAGATTATTAACGACTCCTTAATGAATGGACAATTTCCAACTCTCCTCAAACATGCAATTATAGTACCTACATACAAAAAAGGTGATCGTAACAATTTCGAAAATTATAGGCCTATCAGCCAATTAACAACATTTGCAAAAATCTTTGAGACTGTGGTTGCTGAACAAGTTTTTTCGTTTTTCAACAAGCATAATCTCATAAACAAAAATCAACATGGTTTTATTACCGGGAAAAGCACTAATACGGCTTTATTCGAATACTCTAATTGGATTCTATCTAATTTGGAAGAAAATAACTTAGTTTGCGGTATCTTTTTAGATCTTACTAAAGCGTTTGATACTATATCACATGCATTACTGCTTGAGAACTTCGGTGTTATGGTGTGAGAGGTGTGCCATTGGAATGGTTCAAGTCATACTTAGCCAATAGACGACAGACAGTTAAACTAAACAGTGTTTCGGGCGTAGCGTATTCCAGTACGCTCTCCGCAGACATTGGTGTTCCTCAGGGTAGCGTGCTGGGGCCATTATTATTTTTAATTTTTATAAATGATATTTTTGTAAACGTCTCATGTAACAATCAAAAAATCATTAATTACGCAGATGATACAAACTTGCTGTTTAGTGGTTTTGATTTTCCATCCTTAATACAAACTGAACAAGACATATATCGTTCGGTAAAGCAATGGTTTACAGAGAATGGTTTACAAATAAATGAAAAGAAAACGTATTGTATACTGTTTAAAATCAATGAAACCATACACACTCCAGTTGATATTGTTCTTGATAACGATAAAATAAAATTAACAAAATCCTGTCGTTTCTTGGGAGTCAATATAGATGACACACTTAGATGGACCCACCACATAGAACAGGTGTGTGGCAGACTGGGTGGTGCTTGCTTCGCATTAAAAATATTAAGTAGAGTCTGCAATTATGCAACTGTGAAGGCAGTATACCATTCATACTGTGCTTCGATGATCCGTTATGGTATCTTGCTCTGGGGATCCTCTCCCGAAGCTGAACACATATTCATTTTGCAGAAAAGGGCCGTGCGAGCACTACTAGGCCTGAATTTTAACGTATCACTTCGATCCGTCTTTAGATCTAGCGGCTTTCTCACTTTGTATGGTATTTACATACATGAATGTCTTTTGTTTAACTTTAAAAACAAAACTTTATTTAGAGATAACGAAAAAACACATATACATACAACAAGATATAAAACAAATTATAATGTTCCTCGACATCGACTGACTAAATCCACCAAAGGTGTACTTTACAATAGTATTCGTTTTTTCAACAAATTACCTTCAAATATAAAATTAGAAAATAACTTTGTAAGGTTTAAACGTATGACGTATTCTTACATATGTAATATTGAGCCATACAGTGCTTCTGAATTTCTTGAATTTAATTAGTTCAATTGTATATATTTATATTAAAATACTGTAGGTGCATAAGCAAATATTTTCTTTTTCTTAGTTTAGACGTTATTTCGACTTGTACTGTGTAGTGGAAATAAAGATTATATTATTATTATTATTATTATTTTTATTATTATTATTATTATCATTTAATGATGGCTTATTGGCTTATTTCCATTAGTACTATCTTTTTATTTTTCTGCAAATCCGAAACACAACCTCTAATGTCGTTATACTGCGTCATAGTCTTGTGAGTCTTCTAGAACAGGGCAGCATCCGTAGCATTAACATTCGGCCGCACTAGAACGGCGTACAAACTATTGATTTTTCTACCGTCAGACATTCACACATTATCACAGCGCGCTCATTCTACTGCAAACAGTCCCGGTAACAGTTCACAGGGAGGGATGTGTCGAAATATACTCGGAAAGATGTGGATTTGCCGATAAACCGGGTGAACTGGGGGTAAAATACCTTTCTGGCCGTTTTTCCGATGCATCCGATAAAGATTCATGTCGACAATTGAAACTATAAATAACTTTCAAGAATAATGTGTAGTATATAATAAAACAAATTGTTTACTGAGAAAAAAAATAATAATCATAAATAAAAATACAATTATCGTAAGTAAAAAGTTCAGCTGGATAGGGAACAAAAGCCCAGATTACTTAGCACTAGTAAAAAAACAGATCCTAAACACTGATACTAACAACAAGCAATCTAAGTTACTTACAGTCTGCTTCATACCGGTAACTTATGAAGTTACTTATAATAATTAAACTGAAGTAGTTAAGCCAAAGAATATATGTAGTTGCAGTAAGCAAAGATTTGCCCTTGTCAAGTAGTAGGTGTATTGCTGTGAGTGAACTACTCTATAACAGCTATCACACCTTCATAATTAATACAAGCTATTTAGATTACTTGTGATAAGGAAAGAGTATCATTAATGCACGTTCACTAAATACTTGATATATAAAAGGTAATGCTTTTCTACAAAAATACAATATACTTACCTTAAATTTGTTGTTCAACTATAGGTAGTGAAGGAAACGAGGAAGTTTAGTGAATATTTATTAAGTAGCTTACTGTGTACTCGGTGTGAATAACTAATAAAGTACAACAAAAAGTGCCGCAAATCTTCGATTATTTATGCAACCGCAACTATAAGTACTGCGTGCCGAGCAATACGTAATTCAAAATTGTTTGCAAATAATTTTTAATTACTATTCAGTGTGCTGTAGCTTCGATTGCATTAATAATTGAAGATTAAATTAGCATTTATTTTGCTAATGATGGTACATAATACTTATTACTTAAAAAAAAGCAGTATTATTAGTAATAGTTTTATTTTATATAGGACAAACACAGTGACTACCTGATATGAATGAAAGATGTTGGTTTTACTTTAACAACAGTTTTTTTAAACAATTTACAACGTAATGACTCATAAAATATATCCCTTAATAATGAAAAAAATGAACAAAGCAATAATAAAAGATAAGGTAAATGGGGCCCTCTTGAAACGTTATTTAGTTATTGAAATTATTGAAATCTAAACACAGAAATAGGGCTTTGAAGTTACAACTAATAACAAACAAAGAAATAATATACCTAGGCGGTTTCTGTTGGTTCTTTACACTGGGCGTTGTCTCGGCGAGTTGATCCTCCGTCGGCGTACGTGGAGGTTATGTCCGGTGATCGCCTCGGAAACGGCTTCTTCGTCGCGGTATCCCTAACTGTAGGTGGCACTTGGACTGTCGGATCACTAGCGACGGCATCCACACTTTAACTTCACTAGCGGGCGCAGATATCATCACAATGATGGGGAATTCAAATATCCCACCACGTGGTTTAAAACTGCAATCTTGAAACATTCGGTTGTTTATAGGCTCCGTACTTCTTCTTTCGCTGGGATTCTTTATACGGATGGGGCCTTGAGTTAACCCACCCGGTATTTTTAATATATTTGTGTGCCAACTGGCCTACAATGGCCGTACTCCTTGGCCGCTCTTTTTCGACGACCTTTTCACACGTCCGTCTCTTACTTGACGCTAGAGCGCGCTTGCACGCGTAGCAATCTCGGGGACTATTTTATTACTCCGCCGCATTAGCCAATCAGGAATAGTAAAACAATCACGGGGTGGCAGCAAAACTCAAATAAATATAGTTGTAGCAAGAAGTTACCTATTTAAGAAAATACATAAGTTTAATAGCGATCAGCATTGCTGTTACTTCTACTAACCATGTGCTGTAGTCATAAGTAATACGTTACTTAGCACAAATTCGTCAGGTACGTAATAGCCGTTAATAAAAGCACTATTTACAGTAACAACTTGCATTCAGGAAAACTGGGTTTAGTTGCAGGTATTAATTAACGAGAATAGTTCCAAGTAAAACTTTATCTATTGTAAATATTTTTATATCAAGTGTAGAGTTTACTTAGCTCATTTTTCTCAGTGTTGTTTCTACACACTAAAAAAAAAAATTGGTAAAATTCCTGTTTTTCGGGCAATTTTGTGCCCATAAAACCGTATAGGTATTATACTTTTAGAAGTAATATTTCTAACTATAAGTGATTTTTCGAAGGTGTTTTCATGTAACCTGGAATATTGATAGTAAAATTTCGAAATGTGGATAACTTTTCCAAGATTTTGTCATATAATCTGAAATATTCACAAGTAAAATTTCTAAAGTAGTGATAATTTCCATAGAAGTTTCACTTGTTTAAAAATAAAATTACAAAGAAAAGTTCAGTATTTCTGTTTTTTGTTTTCCTAATAAAAAACAAAATACCGTCGAAATGAAAATGCCCTGCTAGAGTATATTTAATTAGAATTTAATGCATAAAAGACAAAGAAAATATGAAAATTTCTAATGCTTACCCAAAACCACTGCACGTCAGTTATCCTTTGCCGCTCCACATTGGCAGTTAATTTGCAGGGCCAAAGTATGCGCAATCGGGCAACTGTTGTGATAACAGCTTCTAAGAAATATTTATCTGGCAAGTAATAGATAAATCTTTGATAGCTATGTCTGCCATGTAGAAAACTTATATCCAGCATAGAAAGTTAATCTAGTGAAATAGGAGAAGCGCCATCTTCACGGCAGTTTCTGTACTTACATATATGTTTAATGTATTTGCTACTATAGGCCAGAAAACTTTGGTATTATATGTTTAGAACATCATGACGTGATGATTTACAGGATTGTAATGCAATTTTGACTATAATAATATAATATATAATTATATATACAGGGTGCGCCACCACATTCACATCGGTTTATATACGAAAAGTGGTAACATATTTTCAATTTTTTTTTGTTAAGGTTTATACAAGTTCAGAAGGAGCACATTTCAAAATTATTTTGAAGTATACAGGGTGACTCAAAGAAAAGTTACACACCAAAGTTGTGAAAAATTAAATGTAACATCAAATGTATACAGTATTTCTACAATAATGTTGATACGCTTTAGCTTTCCACTGGTTTTTACGAAATTTATTTTACAATTAACACATTTACTATCTTTATGACGTTCAATTGTTTTCTCCATTATTTCTTATCGCAAATGTTACAATGAAAAATAGGATCGCACTTAATATATTCGAAACTCCCGCAAAATACTCAATAAAACAATTGAACTTTCATTAACACAATTTTCTTTTGCCTAAATCTAAGTACACTGTTGAAAATATTACGGTGTTGGCGTTAACTTTGCGCTAGTCAAATATTTTAGTGTTGATTTTTACAAACTTTGCCAGACGAATTGACTACATGTGTTTAGTAGAACAGAAATTACTAGAATTTGGTGAATTCTTTGTTCAGATATGAGGATTTACTATTTTCTCTAGACATTCAGAAGCATCAACCAATCAGAATTTTTCCCTCGGATTGAAATATAGAAACCCCACCTAATCTAATACAGTATTGCATTATACGCACCACCTGCGTTGCACGTGTATCTGTTTTCGAGTTTGTTTCTGCGTATTAACATATCCAAACAAACCACCAAATGTGACTGACCTGCAAAGTGTAACCCTTGTGTTATTAAACGTTAATTCCAGTGGGCATAAAAAATTTCAACATTTAAAGATGTATTGGGAACAACTATTTACGTAATTAGTTCAGATTTGAATCAAATAGCATAAACATTCACTTAATTTTATAATGGTTCTCAAAAAATCATTTTAAAATTAATACTGTTTAGTTGAAATCAAAACTTTTGAATGAGTGGTGTCTGTATATTTATAATTGAGGAAACCGTCTTAAAGAGAGAATATTATACGCACTAAGAAATAGAGTTGCATATTAAAAAGACGTTGTGTTTAGAAAACGTGTTAAAATCATCCAATAGATCGCATTCATTTAGTTAAACAGCTAGTAAATTTGTCTAGTCTAGATCAAATAAATGTGACTAGAAGTATATCATAATTCCACGTGTTAGTTGGACAAAATAACTCCTTAGCAATAGACAATACTTGACTATCTTTGTTCGTCAAATTAAACTTCTATAGTTCTCGACAAAATAACACGAAAACAGTGTGGACCTCTCCTGACTATTAAATTAGTCAAAAAAGTGTTAAAAATTTTCAACAGTGTATATGTGGCCTGCCAACTATGTTTTGACGCGCTAGTTAACTTCTTATAACTGAGAAAACTTGTATGAAAATCGAATCGTCCTGGGAATAGGTCACTACATACTCATTACAGCGCATTAAAGGATAACATTGTACCGAGTCTACATCACACATCAAAAGTTCGAAATTCGTGCGGTCGAATGTTGCAAAATCGCATATTCGACGGATCCAATTTCCATATTTCATCGAGTATAGTACTGAGTAGTCGTCATCGTATCCGATGAGTTACGAAATATTGATTGTTTATAGTTTATTTGTAGGTGTATATTTTGTTATAAGAACATATTTATGACGATAGGTATAGAGATAGTTCACAGGTTTTAATATAGTTTGTGGTAAATAACTGATACATATATATGCACATATCCATAATTGGTTTTTATTTTTTCTAACTATGTTCCACCAATTCGACGCTTTTGTAACTTTAACATGTAAATAGCTAACCAATGAGTAAATAAGATATATTTTTTGGTAGGTGTCACTTTGGGGGTTAGTATAAAAAATCACTCCCAAAAAATATACTTCTCGTTTTTTACAGTTTCCAGTGTCACAAAAATTCTGAAAAAATTATATTATAATGAGTTTATGGATAGTCAAGCACAGCTTAAATTTCATAAAGATATCTTCAATAGGTACTGAAAAAAAAAAATGCATTAAGAATTGCCACCCCCATTTTCCCTTACAATAGGGGTTAGAGATGTAAGATTAATTGTATGGCTATTTTAGATGAAGAACGATAAAAACAAGGTAATAACCCTTCATCAGATGCGAGTGCAGTTTTCATATGCTTAACCGGCTAGACCCTTTATGGAAAATTTATTATTCAATAATTATTTCAAATTTCAAATCTTTTACTTTTCACTGAATTGAACATATTATTTTGTTAAATATTTGCCCATCCTTATTTTTAAATTTGTTTATCACACATATAAAAATATCTTCTACTGATTTGGTATTCTCTGTGGAGGTACATATTTTGCAGCAGATGGTTACTCTATTTCTTTCTTAATAGTCTTTTAACATGTATTGTCCCGTTTTAAAATTTTCAAATTTTACATTAGAAAATTGATTAATGACTTGCCATTTATAAAAATTAATGGCTGATTATTCAGCAAATTATTTGAAATAGAAAAACAAGTAAATTTTAAGGAATTGTTATTGAATTATCTTAAAACTTTGTAATCATTACAGTTCTAGGACTGAGAAAGATAATTTTATTCATCGAAACATTCCCGATTAAAAAAATTATATATATTAAATGAAAAAATATATATAAATTAATGATACTCTGTACCAGAAATAATTGCAGAAAATATTGTTCCTTAAAGATTATTTGTAACAATGTAATCTCAAACTATTCTTTTTTTGTTTTTATTAGAACGAATGTCATTGCTCTAGATTGTAACCAAGAGAGTCTACTATCTTCTGATGCATACAAAACTAAAAAAGGTAAATTAATAGACACAAACGTTAATTTTTTTTATATATACCGCATGAATATATTCATCACTCCACTTAAAATTCTTACAACACTAATTATAACAACTTTACTAAAAAATTACTAATTTTAGCAACCTCTAAGTTTGTCTGTGTTCTAGATCGTTACGTTTAGTTTACGAAACCGAACAAAAATCATACTAAAAACTGTGTCAGTGTACAAAATATCCTTCGTTAACCAAACAGCGAAATAAGAGTGCAAGAAGTTAAGAGTTTCTGTCGTATGCCCAGTTTTCCTAAGAAGGATTTGCGTTTATTGTTGTGTCACAAGCAGTAAGATCATCACTTTTGTAACCACAAAATGCTTTTATTTTCTAGGATATATTTGTAAATGTTATTAGAAACATGATACCTAAGAAATACTAGTTACCTAAATAGAGTAGGACTATGCAATATCAGCATGTGGTCAGCTATATTAAAATTTATTAAAAATCGTCATTCCTTTGTAATCAATCCTCTAGAATAGAGTTGACAGAGGAATGACAGCTTTACATATACTTGTATGCTGCTATTGTTCAAGCAGCCATAGAAGAAGATGTGAAAGCTAAAACGAAGATGATGAGTTGGATAGTAAACAGGCTTTTAAGGCAGATCCTCAGGATATCTCTCGATTACATTATAGGTGTTTTGCCATCTCTCACAGGGATGTAATATTTTATAGTTTCACAAAAAAATATTCCATTTTTTGAACAAGGGTAGTATGTGTTTAACTTTGGTTTTTTTTTAATAAATTTTTGATAAATGTTTAGCAAAAAAAAGCTAATTGCGTTATTCCTCTGGATTAGACCTCGTTCCTCTGCTACAAGTTTTTGTATTTCTTTGAAAAAATGTAAAATTAACACAATTTGATCCTTTACTGTTTTGGTAGTACGAACCTAATCAATTTATTTACAGTAAACTTGAACATTAGACAAAACTATCTGATAGATTTCGCGAAGGTTTTTATTTCAAAACGATAGCAACGGAATGCCTCATCTCATTTCTTGGTAACTCCACTGTAAAGTGTATTTACTCATTATGTATACCGAATTTGGTCCAGCCTGTACAGGACGGGCCAAATTCGACACTTTTAATAGGGAACTTATATTTCTAAAGGAATTAGACAAAATCTGACCTATGCTTCTGCAGCTCGATCTTAAAGAGAAATCGATTAGTGAAATCCGTATTTTTATATGTTTCATAGTATAAGAGATACAGAGCGTTGTCGTAAAACATGCAATTTTTAAAAGCCCTTGTAACTTTTTAATTTATAAAAATGCTTGATTTGCATAAAGACTTTATTAGGACACTTTTTTGACGCAGAATTTAATGCTCTAATTTTTGTTTTTTTTTAAGTCGTATTTTTTGAGATATTATCAAGATTTGTATTAGTTTATATGGAACACCTTATATTAATGTTTACATTATTCAAAAGCACATAAAATTACCCTTCACAATGTCAATTCGGCCCACCCTGTACAGGGTGAAATCCTTATTTTTATATCTTCCGTAATATAAGAGATACAGAGCGTTTTCGTAAAATATGCAACTTTTAAAAGCCCTTGTAACTTTTTAATTTGTGAAAATGCTTGATTTAAGGATTCAATACTCTAATTTGTTTTTTTTAACTTTTTTTGAGATATTATCAAGAGTTGTGTTTTTTTTTATATGGAACACCCTATATATATTTACATTATTCAAAAGCACATAAAATTAACTTTAACTTGATATATTACACTTGATATTTTATTTAAAGGGTTTTCAAAATATTTGTTTTTTTATTTGTTTATTTTTTGTTTGGCCGTGGATGCTCGTAAATAAGCAAATAAAAGATCTCTACAAAGCAGAAAAAAAGTGGTTTTAATATTAAATATTAGAAATAACAAATCCAACAAACTAAGAAAACCATTAATAGCATTATTGATACTATACTTATAAGGAATTAATGGTGGGATTCTGTGCATATCTGTCGCACCTGTAAGGTTATTTATAAGTCTGTAAGCATCCTTAATACATGTTTACAGTCTTGCAGATAATCTTCTAGACACTACAGATATGCATAGAATTCCACCCTAAGGTAATTTATTTTGTAGTGTATTTAATTTCTTTTTTAGTTTATCATGGCTAAAATTAAAATCAGCTGGTTTCTAAAATTCTTATAGACATATTTGAACGAAGTATTTACAGAATATACCGCTATATATTAAAAAATACATAAGCATTATGAATTACAGTAAATGTTCGAATTGTCCTCCGTTCTGTTGTAAACATAATCGACACCGTTTCCTTACATTTAACTCATTAATCCGAGCAGCATTGTGAGCGGGTGCTCCGTCATGCTGGATGTAAACGAATTCCAATTGGTTTAAAGGTATTTCATCTATGAGGGGTTCAATGAATTGTTGTAAAATATACAAATAGCTTTCGGAGTTTAGAATTTCTTTATACAGGGTGATTCTCCATATTTGCGACAAACTTTAAGCGCTGAATCCTGGGGTTATTTTGATCATAAAAGTTCATAAGAACATATGTCCAAAATCGCGTAGTTCTAAAGTTGTACAATGTTTAATAGTAAGTTAACATAATTAATGTTTTTATTATAAATTAACATTAGTAAAACAAAATTAATTTATACTAATTGTTGAAAATGACCGCCCCCAACTGCAATACAAGCTTCTATCCTCCGTCGTATTGACTGGCGAGTCCGTTCTAAAATACCAGGGGTATTCCGAATTGACTGAAAAGTTGCGATAATACGATTCCTCAGTTCATCGACATTTTCAACGGGAGTCGCATAAACTAATGAAAATTTAAGGTGACCCCAGAGAAAAAAGTCCAAAAAATGTAAGTCTGGAGACCGAGGAGGACACGGTTGTGGACCTCCCCGTCCTATCCACCGATCTAGATACGTATTGTCCAAAAACTCGCGAGCAACTAAACTAAAATGCGCTGGAGCACCGTCATGCATAAAGTACATTTGTAATCTCAACTGCAACGGAACTTCTTCCAGCGGTAGTGGTAGCTCCTCTTCAACAAAATTGCGGTATACCTCGCCATTTAACCGCATCGGTAAAAAATGTGGACCTATCAAGTGATCTCAAACAATTCCGGCCCACACATTGACAGAGAATTGATGTTGATGACGGCATTCACTAGTTCGTACGGTTTTTCTTCGGCCATATGTGATTTATTATGAAAATTAATAATCGCGTTTCTAGAGAAAGTAGCCTCGTCGGTGAAGAATATTTGAGCCAAATAGTCAGGATTTTGTGCGATTTTGTGTTGCATCCATTGACAAAAAGCCACTCTTTGCGGAAAATCTGCCTGCAAAAGTGCCTGCACCCGTTGAATGTGATATGAATACAACCGTTGATCTTTCAATATTCTCCAAACTGTGGCCTGGCTAATGTTTAAAGCAAACGCAATTTTTCTGGTGCTTGTAGTAGGATGTTCCTCAATTTCATTTAGTACCATTTCTTCAACTTGTGGAGTTCTCACTGTAGATGGGTGCCCGTCATCAGTCGTCCGTTTTTTTTTTAAATTTCCCGTTTCACTAAGACGTTGGTGAAGACGGGCAAATATTGAAAGATGCTGGATGATTCGGTCTGGTATCGTTCTTCATAAAGACGTCTAGCAGCACGCGAATTTCCATTGGCAAGACCGTAAACGAAATGCATATCACGCATCTCAGCATTCGTGTAATTCATTTAGAAAACAGAAACTGGCAATAAACTGAATGAATTACTCTGACAACTATTGACAAATATTGCAATGACAAATAAACAATTCCCTCTCAACACAATAGTTTTTGAAGAACCAACTGTGATATTATATCGTGTTAGTCATAGTTCATAATTTATTATTAAACATTCAATAACAATAACCAAACCGTTTTGGACATATACTCATATGAAGTTTTATGATCAAAATAACCTCAGGAATCAGCTCTTAAAATTTGTCGCATATATTGAGAATCAGCCTGTATATGTAGGGTCCAATTATCCTGGTACAGAAAATTCCTACCCCCACGTTGAAACTATATCGTCCTTGGTTTCTCATTTCAATAGTAACATGGGGATTTTCACTCGACCAAGTATAAGAATTATATCTGTTAAAAATTCTCGCACTGCTTACGTTACATTCATCCGTCCATACACAGTTGAGAGCAAATAGTTATTTGTATCACTAGGCCAGAAACTACAGTTTTGCGAGTATGAGCACGGTTTGTAACGAGTACGAATACTCACAAAAGAGTGTCTGGCCTTGTAATACATAATGTTTTTTGGGCCGACAAATCTTAATTTTGAATTGAAAATAGAAAAGAAGTTTTGACACTAGGGAGTTGACGGTACAAATTGGCACCCATGTTACATACCTTAGTATTTTGACGTTTCCGAGAATAAATCTTTTTCTGTAATTTTCTTTCTAGTTTAATATCTATTGATCAATAATAAGTGCAATGAAGACACTAGTTCATCTTAGCATGGTTGAACAGTAGCTTAATGACAATTTATTACACATCTGTCATGTGAAATCTAGTGTAGCCAACCTTTTGACATTTTTGCGTGCCTACGGCAGTTTTCCTGCCGTTTTGAAGTACTGCAAAGTGTTTCTGGATAGAGGCGCAAAAATTATGATTTTCTTCACACTTTCCCAAAAACCATTGACAATATGCCATACTACGGCAAAAATTCGCGGCAAAAATAATAATGCACTTTCCTTGTCCGATAGGGTTTCATTTTATACTTTTTTAAAATGCGTCTTGCCGATGTTCTAGCAGCTAAACCTGTTGTTTGTGCCATCTCGCGAGTGGAATGTGGTGGGTTATTTACAGTTCCCCCTAAAACAGCAATTTCCTCTAATTCTTTGTCTCTATTTTGACCCACATAATTTTTAGGTTTCCGTTTTTGGAAGGATCCAAAATTTATTAAATTTTTCTTTAACCTTGTGAAAATGTCTCTGAATGGTTGTTGTCTTTCAGGACATCGTTCATAGTAAATATTACATGCAGCTTCCGCATTTTTACCTGCTTCTTCAACATGTCGTATTTTTCATAGTTTTCATACATTTTTGCATTCTTAAATAATAAAAACACCAGTAACATTCAGCAAACTGACATTTCAAAATATTTTGACAATATAAAACAAATCGCCATACCAACGGCAATTACTAAAACTTTTGAAAAAATTATAAATACGCGTCTAGTTAGCTACTTAGAACAGAAGAAGTTATTTTCTAACCACCAGTTTGGTTTCTTACCGGGCAAATCTATATTGGACGCCATGCATAATGTCATGGCTCACATTTACAAAAATCTTTCATTGCTATTCACAGTCGCGCGAACGAGGTTAGTAAACAATATCTTTCGCCTGCAATAGATATCACCTGCGGTGTGCCTCAAGGTTCCATTTTAGGACCTACGCTGTTTGTCATATATATAAACGACTTGTGTTTGTCATTACCTGCATGTCCTTTTAGTCAATATGCTGATGATACCAGTTGTTGTATCGCTAATACCAGCGCTGACGTCGTTGCTATGACAAAAACTATTTCAGATATGCGCTCCTGGTGTGAGGGTAACCGACTTTTACTAAACTCTGGAAAAACAAAATTAATACAGTTTCGCGCTGGTGTTGATGCTATTAGCAGTCTTTACGTTCGATGTGATGGCAGGTCGATCGCTGAGAGCAGGTCAGCTGTGTTTTTGGGATTGGAGATTGACTGTCGTCTAAAATTTGAAGAGCATTGTTACACAATAGAAAAAAAACTTTGTGCAGCGTACTATGGCCTCAAAAATTTGAAAGCTGCTGTCGGTGTGGGCGCTTTGCGTGTGTTTTACTTTTCATATGCTGAATCGCGATTACGCTATGCAATTGTTTTCTGGGGTTCGGCGCCTTGGGCAAACAGATTGCTTATCCATCAAAAGCGCCTAAGATGCATGATGGGGGCATCAACTAGAGAATCATGTCGACCATTATTTAAACGATTAAAAATCATGCCTCTGGGGTCACTGTACTTGTATGAGCTTATACTCTTTTACAAACGTCACGAAAGCCAACTTGTTAAAAAAAAGATATTTATAATCGTATGACAACACGTTCAAGAAATCAACTAAGTGTACCAGCTCATAAAACAGAACTATATGAACGTAGCCCATACTGTAGGTGTGTAATTTGTTTTAATGCACTACCTGAAGGTATAAGATCAGCCGGTTCTCTAAATTCATTTAAAAAAATGTTAAAACCATTTATCTATGAGCATTGTTTTTATACTATTGAGGAATTTATAAACCGCAACAATTAGAACTATAGCTGCG
The DNA here is from genome assembly GCA_004143645.1 of Protaetia brevitarsis. Classification (NCBI taxonomy): domain Eukaryota; kingdom Metazoa; phylum Arthropoda; class Insecta; order Coleoptera; family Scarabaeidae; genus Protaetia; species Protaetia brevitarsis. Next base: position 103,227 of record RXPK01000504.1, on the reverse strand, counting down.
AGTTCGATTTCATAGAAGTTACTTGATGTCGTCCATTATTTCCTCCTTCTCCCTAAAATGTAGGGTAGCGTATGTGAATTCTGTCATTCACTGAACGATGTCTATGTTGTTTACAACCTATGACAATAATTATTATTATTATATTATTATATTACGTGCATTGCTTAGTTACAACCAGAGCCATCTTGAAATACTGTTAAATTGCAAACAAAAAATCAAATATTTGAAAACCCTTTAAATAAAATATGAAGTGTGTTATATCATGTTAAAGGTAATTTTAGGTGCTTTTGAATAGTGTAAAACCTATATATTTTTACACTATTCAAATATATAGGGTGTCCCATATAAAAAACACAACTCTTGATATTATCTCAAAAAAAAAAAAACGAGGTAAAAAAAGAAATTGAATTGTACGTCAAAAAGTGCCCTAATAAAGTTTTTATATAAATCAAGAATTTTCTCAAATTAAAAAGTTACAAGGGCTTTTAAAAATTGCATATTTTACGAAAACGCTCTGTATTACATTAGAAAATTACAGACCCAGCGCCATCCTACAAGCAATATCCAAGATGTTCGAAATGGTTATTAAGCTACGTCTAGTTACTTTTTTTGAAAACAACAACTTATTAAGCCAAGCACAACACGGATATAGAAAAGGTAGGTCAACAATATCAGCGATGGTTGATCTAATACGGGGAGTGGCTGAAGCTTTTGATGCCGGGGAAGAGTTACATCTATCTTGTTGTGACCTGTCCAAAGCGTTTGACTGTGTCAATCATGATATACTACTGAGGAAGATGGAGGTATACGGAGTACGCGGAGTTGCAAACGACTTGTTTCGTAGTTATTTGAGAAACAGAGCTCAAAGAGTTTGTTGGAATGAACAAGTATCGAAGAGGGTTGTGTTGAATTGCGGGGTTCCACAAGGCTCCATACTAGGACCGATCCTATTTTTAATATACATAAATGACTTACCTTTGAGCGTGAGAGCTGATGGTATGATTATGTATGCCGACGATACGTCATTCATTATGAGAAACCAAGGGACGGACCAGGTTGTCGGGGAGGCGCTGGAGTGGTTTTCTGACAATCAGCTGAAACTTAATCTAGGGAAAACACAACACCTACAATTTAAAACAAGTATGTAGGCGGGAGAGCCAGATCCAATAAGGTTTCTAGGCATTTATTGGGCTGGAGACCTCTCGTGGAAGCGCCATATTGATTGCCTTCTCCCACAATTATCAAGCGCGATCTACACCATCCGGCGCTTGAGGCAGGTGGGAGGTGAGAGTTTGGCTAGAACAGCTTACTTTGCTAACTTTCATAGTAGATCGGCTTATGGAATCCTGATATGGGGAGGTTCTTCGAACGCGTCAGCAGTGTTTCTGAAACAGAAATGCGCGATTAGAGCCCTGGCGAACATCAAACCCCAACAGAGCTGCAGAGAACATTTCAAGCGGTTTGGAATAATCACGATCCCGGCGCTTTTCATACTTACCTGCCTGTGCCACGTACACGAAAACTGTCACAATTACCGAACATCACAACAGAACCATGGTTACAGTACACGTTATTGTGGTGATATCGTAGTACCTTTTCATCGTGTCAACAAAGCTCTTACTGGTCCCAATTATTATGGAATAAAATACTACACTGTTGAAAATATTACGGTGTTGACGTTAATTTTGCGCTAGTCAAATATGTTAGTGTTGATTTTTCCAAACTTTGCCCGACGAGTTGACTACGCGTATTTAATAGAACAGAAATGACTAGAATTTGTTCAGATATGAGGATTGACTATTTTTCTAGACATTCAGAAGCGTCAACCAATCAGAATTTTTTCCCTCGGATAGAAATATAGAAACCCCACCTATTCTAATACAGTATTGCATTATACGCACCACCTGCATTGCACGTGTATCTGTTTTCGTGTTTGATTCTCCGCATTAACATATCCAAACAAACCACCAAATGTGACTGACTTGCGAAGTGTAACCTCGTGTTATTAAACGTTAATTCCAGTGGGCATAAAAAAATTCAACATCTTAAAGATATATTGGGAACATCTATTTACGCAATTAGTTTAGACTTGAATCAAATACTATAAACATTCACTTAATTTTATAATGGTTCTCAAAAAATCATTTTAAAATTGGTACGTTTAGTTGAAACCAAAACTTGTGAATGAGTGGTTTTGCATAATTATAATGGAGAAAACGTCTTAAAGAGAGAATATTATAGCACTAAGAAATAGGAGTTGCATATTAAAAAGACGTTGTGTTTAGAAAATGGTGTTAAAACACCCAATAGATCGCATTCATTTAGTTAAACAGCTAGTAAATTTGTCTAGTCTAGATCAAATAAAATGTGACTAGAAGTATTTTATAATTCCACGTGTCAGTTGGACAAAATAACTCCTTAGCAATAGGCAATACTTGACTATCTTTGCTCGTCAAATTTAAACTTCTATAGTTCTCGACAAAATAACACGAAAAGAGTGTGGACCTCTCCTGACTATCAAATTAGTCAAAAAAGTGTTAAAATTTTCAACAGTGTACAACAAACTACCGAACACCTTAAAAAATCTCAATGTATTCCAATTTAGACGATGGCTGTGTAATTTCTTTAAACAAAGTATTTTTTATAGTGAAGATGAGTTTTTAAAATTTTGTTTTGTCTAACAACCTATGGTTCTTATGTATTTTTGTTTTGTATTAATTGTTAGTTACATTTGTTATTTTTTATCTTCATATACAGTATGACAATGTGCACATTTAGTACACTATCATTTATTTATTTTTATTAAATTTTATTATATTTATTATATTATATATATACCTATATTGACGATACATTGTTCTTTACAAATGGCAATAAATTGAATTTGAATTCAATCTCTTATACCTATTACGGAAGATATAAAAACACGGATTTGACCAATCGATTTCTCTTTAGAATCGAGCTCCATAGCTCCATAGATTTTTTCTAATTCCTTTAGAAATATAAATTTCCTATTAAAAGTATCTAATTTGGCCCACCCTGTAATAACTTACACACCCCATACGTAGATCGCACAAGTATGGTATACGTTTGGCGGTTTTCTCGCTGAAATACCAAACAGACACACGCGCCAGCTCGCCCAATACTCGTTCCGCTCCGAAATAGAAAAAAAAAGATCCGACTCGTGCGAATTCGGCCATCTCCGTGACGTCACCATCGATCTCGGGCGTCCACAGAGACGCGAGTGCGTCGCTGGGCAGCCGCGTTCAGCCGTCGCTGGACCGACGACGACACCGAAAAATTCATTTTCGGAACGGCCCTATCGTTGAAATCGATAAGAAATCAGCCTAAAGTGGAAAGGTCGCCTTGTCGACGGAAAAGTAGGCTATGTAATGTGTGTGTGCTTGCGTCCGTAAGTCGTCGGTTGGACCGCAAACTCGCCAGGAAGTCGAGGTTTCGCGATTAGAGGGAGATTGGCGAACGCTGTGTACAGTTCAAGATAAAAGCGCAAACGTAGAAATAAGAGTAGCCTTTATAAAATATCCCACCAATAAATACAGTAGATTGCCCAGTATGTAAACAATTAAGGACTACTTACACTTTAGGTAGCGAATAAATAAAAAAAAACAACGATTTTAACATTTATTCTCATAAGAGCCCGATCTAACTATTTCACCGTTCCAGGCAAAAATATTTGCTGCCCTTTACAATAACACTTTGACACACATCGAAACAAGGAGGTTATTATTTCGACCCGTGTACAGGGTGTCCCACCGAACTGGGTCATTCAATTTTTCTGAACTTCCAGCAGGAATTTGATTTTGAAACTTAGAGTGTAGTCATGGCCCACTGTGATCCATTTAAAGAAAATATTTTCAACTTTATAAGCACTTTCAGTATACAGGGTGTTGATATCAACTTTCTTATTTTAAATAGAATGATATAATTTTTATCGGTACAATTAATGTACCGAGTCATTTGTAATTAGTTTACATGAAGGTTCTCTATCCCTGAACTCAACCGTTTTTGAGATATTTGCAATTTTGTTGATTTTTTGACGTTTGCACTGTTTCAAGTGCAATTAAATAGCTGATAATAACAGCCAGAAATATTACATAGATATTTTTAAAAATATATTTTATAAATATTTTTCGTGAGAGGTTTTTGAATATATTTTTCATATTTTTTTTCTAAATATAGATAAAATATTCAATTAAAATATTTATGCCATATTTTAAAATTAATGTAAGCGCTATATTTTTTCTAATATATTTGTAAAATATTTATATGAAAATTAAGATTTTTTTTATGCAATCTATTTAATTTGTCAAAATGAACTAAAATTGTTCTTGGTTATTTAGAATGTATAACGTCGATAACGAAAAGTTGAAACATACATAGAGTTGCTAAAAGGCAAGAACTTGTTTTTTCACACTTACCATACAAGTTCATAATCAATAATTCTGGCATCTTTTAAGGCATACTTTTTAATTGAAGTGTTCTAAATAAAAAAAAACAAACGTATTTATTATCATTTCATTTGATAAGCCAATAAAAATGAAAAAGCTCATTCTTAAGTCTAGCCTTGGCTAGTGCCAGGTACAACCCTATGGCTGGCTTTTTTCATATCTTCGGTAGTGGCGCTCTCATGGCGTTTCCTCGTGGCCTCTAAAACAATGTCAATTGTATTAGATCATACTATGATAAAACATTGTACAACATTATCAACACTACTAATACATTTGGAGCATTTACAATAATTGGAGTGGTAGCTACTTCTATACTTACGATACTTATTTTTACTTTATTTCATAATATTTGAAAACATTCTACGTACAAACAATAAACAAGACAACGTATTCTAGACTCTATTTGAGGTTATGACGCTTATCTACCGAGATGAATCCTTAAGCAAATCAATAGCAATTTATCTGGTAGATGCAGTACATATATGATGCATAAAATTCCTACAATTTTATTATTAAACGATTTCTGTACATAGCGATATTGAGCATTTGCAATTATCTTATAAATGCCATGACATGTTCAAAGTTTTTGCTGACCTCGTATCACACAAAAACTAAAACACCCCGCAACCATTAATTACTTAATCTGCCCTAATTGTATACTATTATAAACTATAACATGTAACGGACATACGAATGAAAACGTTTGATGATACGCACGTGCGCGTATGCATTTTATGTACCTAATCCATAGACGCATAAATCATATAACCACCGGCACTGTAATGAATAGAGGTGTTGTGTTGACGTTTGCACTTATATATACTACTACTATATATAATAGAAAGTTACAGCGCTCACTTAACTAACTATAACTCATATTAGATATATATTATCTAATTTAATACTTAAACTATCATTTTAAATAGGTACATACCTACTTAATGTGTATGCATATTTTACCCATTTTATAGTATTCGTCCTACGCACTGCAAATGTACAAAAAGTAAAAATTCAATCTTTTTTTTATATGAAATAAATATTTACAGAGAATACAAGCCAAAATATTCTTGCAGAGTTATGAAAATATATTGGGAAAACATTTGCAATAAAATATTTATAATGCTACATAACATATATATTTTTTAAATGTTTTTTCTAATATATTTTCTATAATATATTTTATGCATTATTATATATAACTAATATTCCAAAAAAGATTTAATATTTTTTAAATATTATAAAATTGAATAACATAATTAGTTGGTCACTGGGGGTATCAGATATTAAGTGGTTCTATTAATGTCGATGTAAGTACAAAGACGTAGGTAGAAAGTGTTATGGAAATAATGACCAAATCACTTACAAACAAAGCGAAAACGCTTCTCCAATGTGGATACCTTTAAACCAACAAAGCTTTTTTATTTCAAATGGAACATGGTATTTTTTTACTACAGCATTGGATGCAGCGTAAAATTTCTACATCGATTGACATTAGGGTTTGGTATACCTATTTTTGATGTGTGTGTATGTATGTGTGTATATGACGGTGATGTTACACTGCGACCTAAATGATCTCTTGTGTCCCCTATTCTTGCTGTTTTACAGCTGGCCTTTCAATTCTACTCCTCTCAGAAAGTGTAGGATATTAGAAGGCTCCAGGTTAGGTAAGTCTCCCTCTTCGATTGCACACGCTCCTACAGTGTAAAAAATTACAGTAATTTTGCCATGGCAAATTAGGAATATTACATGTAATAACGTTGTGAATTTACCACAATAAATCATGTAAATTTTGTTTTACATGTTTTTTCTAGGATATTTAACATGAAAAAAAGATTTCGCTAAAATTTATAGCTTTATCATGTAGTTTAAGATGTACTAAAAATTTGAAAGGAAAATACAGGAAAAACATGTTACAATTTTATGTTTACTATCAAATTTACTTAAAGTGTAAAATTGACAATTTTTTTGGGTATTTAAATTTGGGTAAAAATTTGACGATCTTTTACATTTATTTTTACTTGAATACGCCGCAATGTGATTGGTTATTAGATTATTTAACTGTACGCGTTCGGCAAATATACAGTTCATATAAATATTACATACGAATTTTACAGTACAATCTTTGAAAAATACATCAGCATGTGAAATTTACTATATGGTAGAAATTTTACCTTATGAAGCAAATTTACCGGTAAAATTGTAGGCAACTTTTTTTACAGTGTAGGGGCAACGCCCTTGAGTTGCACAGTGCTACGCAATTTGAGAGGAAATGAATGAGTGTTTCATTCTGTTCCCCAATCTGCTCGTTTTGCTCCTGCCTTTGTTCCTTCCTAGTGAGCTATTCTCACTTTGGAAGAGGAAGGCTTCTTATGGAGATCCTGAACCAGTTCCTGTTTACTAGCGGTGTCATCCCGCTTAAGTTAAATATATTTCCTTCCTCAATGGTTGATCCCATGAGTAGCTAGGGAAGAAAAGGTCCACCTCCACAGAGCCCCGCATGCAGAGGTAAGGCTACATACAGTGGGGTGCGCCAGATGCCCCAAGGCTGGACTAGTAGACTGGTCTTCTATCCAGCCACGCATCCCATCAGCCTAACCCGCCACCTTAGGATTTAGATTTTTGTTGAGGTTGTCTCCTCTCGGTCCATGCAGTTAAGCCAAGACGCCCCATTCCTTTCGGGACCTGGTTTAACAGTTGGGCTTTCGGTAGGCGAAAGCAACAACTGGCATCGTTGTAGAACCCTGTGCAAGCCCTTAGCCACGATACGACAGCTTTGGCGAGGGGGGAGTGGTTCACGGCAACGGCTTTCATTCAGAGAGGGCGAACTTATAGCCGTTACTAACCATCTCGTTTTGAGCGAACCCTGACAAGATGGCCTTTCCCCTATCCACGACCCGGGGACGCGCTTGTTAGGTACTTCCAACCCCCAAGACCTATTTTTGTTAGTTTTTGAGATATTAGCATTTATTGCCTAAAATGAGTAATTTCCAAGTTTCGAGTAAATAAAATATTTTTTCGTAAAAGCAATCTGCATATTATTTTTTTAGAATGATGCGTTATCTTTTTTTGCATTGTTTGGTTTCCATACCTGAGATATTTATCATTGGAAGTTTTCCAATTATTAGCAAATTTTATGTAATTGTAATTATAAAATATTTATAAGCCATAATTATTATGCGACAGCAGATTACATGTTAATATTTAGCCTGCTTCTTAAATACATCGAAAATAAGTCAAATTAAAAAAAAAAAAACTAAGAAACTATTATTCTGAAAGAACATTTATATTGGACATTTTCGAAGACTTTTAATAGTTTGTTCCTGATTTATGTTATTTGTCTATATCGCTTAATACCTAGTTTAATACAAAAAGCCAAGAGGCTGCATTGTTTTCGGAGACTCTATGTCAGACGGCAAAGAAAATATCTGGTCTAGTAAGTGAACAATATTTGAAATATTATGGGTGTATTTAGAATATCTGCTTTAATTTCCCTTTGTATTTTATTTTTTTGAGGTTTTATTCATTGCAAATAAGTGTAGGTATCTAATCATTGTTACATTCTTCATGAATGTAGAATAAGTCTAAAATGTTATTTGTATAAGTAGCTTTCAATGTTTTTCTTATTTCTTTCGATTTACAATATTGTACTTGTTAGAAGAAAATGTGTGAAGGAGTTGACAGCATTAGGACGTACTATAAAAGATATGACTTGTTAATACTGCATAAATTTATCACTGCGCAATTTGGTAAATTACCAACAATGGATATCACTTGTTTGTTAACACATCTCATGGCCTACTAATATCTAATAATTAATGTATGTTCTCTATGACTAAAAGACATTACTATTAGTAAGAAACTAGTGAACGTTAGATATCTGAAACATAAATATTTAGATAGGTGAGGCAAATAATGTACAGGGTGTTTTGTAGGAAAAAACTCATTTTATTTGTTTGAAACTTGGAATTTAAGCATATTTTTAGCAATTTTTTTGCAAGACATGCAATACTTCAAAAACTATTAAGAATAGGTATACCACACCCTAATGTCAGTCGATGTAGAATTTTACGATGCATTCAATGCTGTAGTAAAAAATACCATGTTCCATTTGAAGAAAAAGTTTTGTTAGCTTAAACGTATCCACATTGGAGGCGCGTTTTTGAACACCCTGTATGTGATTCAGTGATTACTGCTATAACACCTTATAACTACACCTTTGTATTTACATCGACTTTAGTAGAACCACTAAATATCTGCTATCTCGTGAAATATTTGCTTTTATTTGAAAGAGTGCAAATGTCAAAAAGTCAGCGAAAATGAAAATATCTCAAAAACGATCGAGTTTAGGGATAGGGAACCTTCACATAGACTAGTTGCAAATGACCCGCCAAATTCATTGGACCGATAAAAAGTATACCATTCCATTTAAAATAAAAAAGTTGATGTCAACATACCGAAAGTGCTATAAAAGTTGAAAATATTTTCCATAAATAGACCACAATGGACCATGACTACACTGCAAGTTTCAAAATCAAAATTCAAAATCTAATGACCCAGTTCGGTGGGACACCTTGTATATGTAATATTGTTGGAATTGTATAATATTCTCATATTAGGACTTCTCAAATTGCTGACCAATGATTTCTAATAATAATAATAATGTTTATTAATTACATGGACACCTTCGTGTTTGTAACATGTCAAACTAAAGAAAAATAAAGATAATTTAAACTAGAATGTGCGAAAAGAAGGAGTTATTGACACAAGAAAACTATGAAAACAAAAATACTAATATCTAATTAAAGAACCAAAAAATAACTACTACTACATAAGTAAGTTTTATAAACAAAATACGTAATTAAATTGGTAGAAATAAATAATTATTAATATCAGTATAAAGCTTATATGTAAGTGGCTGTTTAGGTGATGTGCGAAAATAATTCGTCAATAGAATAAAAATTGTACTGTTTAAGGTACTGAGATAACTTAAACTTAATCTTTTTATTCGCTGTATTGGTGCTGACAACCGTCGATATTTTGTTATAAATTTTATACCAATACTATGTGGTTCAATGTCAGTCAACTGCAGTGTACACTGTGGCCGATGTATATTACTTTTTGTTCTAGTGTTGTAATCACGCATTTCGGCATTAGTTTTAAACATGGTCCTATTGAAGAAAATGTAGGCACACATTTCGAGAATATACAAGCTTGCCAAAGGAAGAATCTTTAGATCGGAGAAAATTAGTCTACATGAGAGTGTTTAGCAGCTACAATTGATCTTACCACCATTTTTTGTGCAAGAAATACTTGCTTAGAGGCAGTTGATGATCCCCACAAAGTTATGCCGTATTGGAGTCGTGATTGTATTTCGCCATAGTAAATAGACTTGAAAGTATAGAGTGATACATTATCTCGCAAGCATCTGAAAATGTATAACTTAGTGGAGATCTTCACTGTAAGTTTAGTGCAATGCTCTATCCACGAATAATTATCCTGCATATCAGGTCCCAAAAACTTGACGCTGTGACTGCGAGTTAAAGAAAGACCGTTCACTATACTAAGTCATAGCTCCCCACCAGCCTTTGTCTAGTATGAAAAGTCATAAAATTAGTTTTTTGAATACTTAAGGCTAGATTATTGGCCGAGAACCACGCATGGAGTCTATCCAAAACATCGTTTGCTCTTTCCATAACAGAAGTGTCATCAGTAGAGACCGGATAATATGCAAAGAAAAACTGGAATATATGCGCATATATATGCATCGATTTTTGAGAAAATATGCATAAACCTGGGGCATATATGCAAAAAGATTGTGACAATATGCAAAATTTTTACATAAAATAAATAAGAGCAGAAATTTAAACATTAACTTTATTGCACAACAATTTTTCACAACATATTTCTAAAACAATTTATAATTAAATGTTTTTCAAAATTGTGTAAAAGAAAGTTTTGTCTTCTATCAGAATACATAGGTTTCGAAATAGAAAAGCTTCTTTCAACATCCATAGATGTAATTGGTGCATTTTTTAACTTTGCAATACATTCTAAACTAAAATTAAAGTCGAAATCGTTTACTGTTTCACCTTCCAAAATTTTCTTAACTTTCTTCAATTTCAAATACCCCGCATTTTTATTTATCACTTTTATTAAATTTATCGTATATAGAATTACCTATTGTACCCTTAACCTTCTTACATAACATATCAAATTCGTCTACTATTTCGACTGATTCCGAGAGCGACATCCCTTGCGTTTCTAGTTTACGAATGGAACTTGAAACAAAGCTATAATTTGACTTAATATACAAAAGGTTTTGTGATGTTACCACATTTTTACAGTTTTCTAGAGCAATGCAGTCAGCAGTGATTTTATGAATTGCATTGTTTATTGCTTCAAAATTATCGGCGAAAAAAATTGCAGCCTCTAACCATGTACCCCATCTCGTAATAATCGGTTCAAGAAGCAACTTAACACCGGGAAGTCGCTCCTTATAAAATTGGATTCGTAAAGGTGCTTTAAAAAATACTTTTTGACATTGCTAATTAAATCTTTAATCAAAAGGAATTGATTCCTAATGTCTTCGGCTACACGATTGAACCCATGAGCTAAACAAGTGGTATGAATAATGTTACTATAAAAAAAATATTAAATTTTGCGCGACTTTTATTATGTATGGTGCAGCGTCGGACAACTTTAGTAAAATTTTTTCACAATGTATACTTCCAGGTAAAAAGAAATTTGATAAACCTTCTTGAACGAATTGAGCAATTGTTACATTATTTGTTTTTTGAAGTTCTTTACAATAAATTAAATATGATTTACCTACAATATCTTCATGAAGAATTCCTATTAACAAATGGGCAATATAACGGCCACACTTATCCGTACTTTCATCTACCATAATATAAATAAAATTATTCCCTACCAATTGTCGAATTTCTGCTATTGTTTGCTGGTAACAAGATGTGACATAATTTTTGCGTAAGGTACTTTTGTCAGGTATATTATGTTTGCAATGTTTTTGCAGAAATGATTTCAAATTAACGTTGTTTAATCTTGCTAATGGTAAGTTAGACGAAATTAATGCGTTACACAGATCCGTATTATATTGTTCTTGTTCTGAGTTTCGTGAAGTTGATGCTACACATTGACGTATAGATTGCTGCACACATGCGGATCGCTTTAGTTTTTCACATTTTCCAATATGTGATGGAGTTTTAGCGTGTTGATCAGTCAGGTATTTTCTCTCAGAAGACACCTACAACAACAATTGTCATTTTATATCAAAAGTTAAAGAATTATAAAGCTTTTAGTAAAATTAAACTTACCAGTTTACTGCAGGCTCGGCAAAATATTTTGCCGCCATCCTTTACCAGTTCAGGATATGGCTTAATCCATAAAGAAATTTTGTTCGCTATACTCATTGTATGTACGCACAGTATTTAAAAACGTAACACAATTACGTGCTGTTTCGCCCAAAGATATTCAATGAATGAATAGTTTATTAGGGAATTAATAATAATAAAACGTATTTACCACATTTCTTCTGCTAGGCGAAATTAAACATGTGCAGTTCTTGGAAAAAAGTATTAGAGAAACCAATGTAAAGGATTTATCGTTCTGAGAATTGTCGGTTGTCGATCTACATTAGGAATTACTAGGAATTTTTACTAATAGAAAGAATAAGAAAAAGCTTAAATATGCAATATATGCAACTTTTGTAAAAATATGCATAGAAATGCCTAAATATCCAATATATGCAATCACTAATTAGCGCCAATTAACTTCATTTAGTGTAATACGTCAACATATAGACTATAATTAAAGATATGCAAAAAATAAAATATATGCACTTTGCATATAATCCGGTCTCTACTAATTACATATTGGCAATAATATCAATTTATTGATATTGATTGAGCTGATATCTCTTTATTCATATTATTATTAATATATTTTTATTCAGTCATAAACGCTGCAAGTCCTCCACTGAAACTTTTTTTCTATCTGTCACCGTTTAAAAGTTATTTTGGATAAACGAAATTGGGGCGAATTTCAAAGTCAAACTGCCTCACCTAAAGCTGAATTTTCACAGCAACAGAGAGTGTCCTTGGATAACACTCCGTGGGGTCTGCAAACTGGCGAAGTTTAATTAGAATCTGCGATTTAGGCCTGTTTCAGACAAGGCGATTAGTTAATTCCACTAGTTGAACGGACGGTTGTCAAGGAGCTTACTGATATGAACCCTTTCACACGGAGTCAACTTGTTCGCTTTGATGGCTCCAGTAGGTGTTCAATTACAATCAACTAGTTGAGAGTAAGGCCGTGTTCTCATGAAAAGTAACCGGCGATCGCAACACAACAGCAACGACACTCGGCGCGTGTTTCCAGCTACTGAAAGAAAACTCAACTGCAACGCAACCAGTTGCAAATTGGTTTCCAGCAGCGTTGCATAGCGCGTCGCCGTTGTCAGTTGCTAAATCTTTAAATTTTGTGCTTCTTGTCGAAGCACACAAGTGTTTATATGATATGACACAGACATCGTATACACGTGTTGACATAAAAGAAAAAGCCTGGGGAGAAATAGCGAAAATCATGTGCGACCTGGTAAGTTTTTTTATTATAATTATGTCTATAGGAACATTTAAATACATGATTTAAAGGTATATTTTAAGTTGCTAATATTATCGGTAAAATCAAGACAGCAAACATACAAGACAAATACTTGGATACCTATATTTTTTATCGATTAATATATTGGTTAAATAGTGATTTTATTGTTACGGTGTTATAAAATAATCACAAAGTTTCTCTCTGATATACTGTGCCTCTGAGTAGTGTCGATTAATTTGGGGTTGTGGCATGTCGTTCATCGGAACAGCTGCTTGATCTTGATTTACATCAAATTCCGTTGGTTGGACATATTTACCTTGTTTTATCCGAATGAAATTGTGCAAAACACGTGCTGCTTTAATTACAGAATTTATGGTTTCTTCTTTACAGCAAATCGGCCCTTCAAAGAGACGAAATTTAGATACCAAAATTCCAAAACCACTCGCAATCGATAGTTAAAAACTCTTTTTCTATTGTCTAATGTGCGTTTTGGATAAGGTCTCATTAAATAGCTTTCAAGCGGAAAGGCTTCATCTGCTACGAAATAATAGGGAAAATCAACATTTGTTGAAGGTAATGATCTAGGTTGTGATAAATCCAACAAACCTAATTGCAACGAGCATTGAAAGCTTGTATGAAAAACCATCACTATTCCTGTCTATTTCTCTTACATCTATTACACAGGCCATTAGTTGAAAAGTATGCCTTGTAGGTATAAAACGTTGATCGTTGCTGGAGGAAACTTTATTCGAACGTGTTTGCCGTCCAAAGAACTCAAACAATTCGATAGATTCCAGAGAGTGTAGAAGCAATCAGCAATCGAAATCCATTTTTCCTGTGTTGGCTTACTCATATATTCAGGTTGTAAAACTGTCCAGATTGCTTCAGTCGTGGTAGCAATTATGTTACTTATTGTTGTGAGACCTCGGATAAAACAATATGTCAAAGCTCTATAACTGTCTTCTGTTGATAAATACGTGAAATATATAAAGAAATAAACAAATTAAGCATACCAATCACAATAGAAAAATATCTATAATATGTAAATATTGTTCCAGTGCAAAACATGTAAACAGAAAGGAAATTTAAACCAGAGCGTTGTCGATACCGAGGAAGATGATGCAGCAAGTAGAGTAGGAGAAAGCCAGCAAATTGATCCGAAAGTGCAAGTTTCTAATAGTCAACCGCAGTTGGATGATGCTACGCTGCTACCAGAAACACCAAGAGTTTCTGGACTAACTTATAAAGAGGATAATCGTTCCACCGCTATGAAAATGAAAAAAAATCAAACCAATGATGCAGAGAAATCCGTGGCGGCATACTTTGAGGCTAAAATGACGCACCTTGAAAAACCAACTGAAAGTGCAGATGAAAAATTTTGCTCAGTTTTTTGCCTGATATGACTTTAATGAAAGCTCATGAAAAGATGACACTAAGACCAGAAATTTTAGAGCTTATAGACAAAATTCTATTAGACGATGCTTCAGAAAAGAGTTTTGATCGGCAATTCGGCGCGTATTGACACCCAATGGAGGTCACCAAGTGCTTTCAGTTACCAGTCGGCATCAGACACCCAATCTAGAACGATAAATGTATACCATATTTCAGATCAATCATCTACTGTACTGAGCGTATCCCCTCTCTCGCGTACCCATCAATTCTGATGGATATTTTTATCATAATTTTTAGTCTAGTTTCCTTTTTTTATATAAACAAGTGTGTTCAGAAAATAAAAATAAAAACTTATCTTAATATAATAAGAAATCTTTCTTCACTACTTATAGCTTTGCGGTAATTGGTGTCTTTTTTGCTTATTTCAGATTTCAATGTTTCTGCTAAAATTTTAAAAAGTGTCTTTGTTCATACGGTAAAATCCATGGAATTTAGCAGGGTCAGTACTTTATTCCCGTGCAACTATATAAGAACTATGTGCCAAATTTATGGTATAAAAACGGTTAACCCAACATTTTCGGCATGTTTTCTTTTTTCGCTTTTTTGCCAGCAAGTATGCCGTGGCAATATTTTCATCTAACGAGGACGATATTTTGTTCGCAACTATGGAAACAAGAGACTAAAGTTGATTTCGTTAAGTACACAAGAGCAACTCAACTGAAGTTGCGGTCGCATTGCAGTTGCGTTGCCATTATTAGTTGCTTTTGGTGAGAACACGGCCTAAGACCTCTTTAAAACGAGGCGATTAATTGATTCCACTAGTTGAACGGACGGTTGACAAGGAGCATACTGATATGAACCCTTTCACACGGAGTCAACTTGTCCGCTTCGGTAGCTTCAATAGGTCTTCAATGATAACCAACTAGTTGAATAAACCAGGCAACTTATTGTTGGTTGAATCAACTAAACCGCCTCATCTGAAACAGGCCTTACTCTCAACTAGTTGATATTCATTGAAGACCTACTGAAGTCGCCGAATATAAGTATGTATATAAATGGAAGGATGATGTTACACTGCGACCTAAAAGATCTGTTGTGTCCCCTATTCTTGCCGCTTTACAGCTGGCCTTCCAATCCTATTCCTTTCAGAAAGTGTAGGATATCCGAGGGCCCCAGTCTAGGTAAGTCATCCTCTTCGATTCTCACGTGCTCCCAGGTGCAACGCCCTCTAGTTGTACAGTGCTACGCAGTTTGAAACGATATGGATGGGTGTTTCATCCTGTTCCCCGCAAAATCTACATTCAGATTCCTTTTCCAATCCAAGGGAACCAAAAGGTATTCCAGCCCCTATTTTGCGAGATTATCCGTTATTTCGTTTCTTTCCACTCCTGTGTGACCCGGAACCCATAGGAGGGTTACTTTATTTCTTTTGCCTAGCTCATTTAATTTCCCTAGGCATTCCCAGACCATCTTGGAACTGATTTCATATGAGCTCAGCGCCTTGGTGGCTGCTTGATTATCAGACATGATGATAATCTCCTGCTTTCGATAATTGAACTGAACACATCTTTCAATAGCGTGTATTTCCACCTGAAACATGCTTGGATATTTTCCCAAGCTTTCGAAATATGTGGTTCTAGGCCCATATATTCCTATTCCAGTTCCCGAAGTCGCCGAAGCAGACAAGTTGACTCCGTGTGAAAGGCTTCAGATGGTTCCCAACCATTTGCTATAACACTATGATCCTTGAAAACCGTCCGCTCAACTAGTGGAATCAACCAAACCGCCTCGTCTGATAAATATTATTATTATATACTATGAACATGAATAATGTTCATTTGTGGGATACAGGAAGAACATCCTGGGATTTCTTACTCATTTTCAATACAATCTCATCACTAATAAAGGCATTAAAGTAATTAGATATTAAAACAATTTGCTATAGTAATTAGCATTTGTAGCATAGAATATCGCAATTATGGTAAGTTCCACTGTGTGTATAGGCATTCAAATTGCAGTTTAACATTTTTGCCAAATTAGTCCACCTTGTTTCGGACAACGCCGACAAATCTACCAGGGTGCCATCCTGTAGCCTTCTACCACGACTTCTGTCCGATATTGGCGTGTCGATCAGCGAGTAGGGTTTTTGGAAAGCTCTCCGCATATGCGTTTCGGTATCTACAATGCCAGCCGCAGCTTCACATGCTCCCGTATACACCTGGAGCGATCGGCGTGCACACGATCCACATGATGTTGCCCAGGCGTAACGCCGGTTCCAGTGTGTGTATCGCGAAAGTAGGTCAACGCTTGGGATATTCGAATACGGGGCTGACTGACGTCACCGCCATGACGTATACGCCATTGCAAAAGATCTCCTCCGCGTACGTACATACGAATCAATAACGAAGTCCCAACTTGATCCGCAGTAGTTATAGATACGGGCCGTACGCAATGGAAATCTTGTATCTTTCTAGAGGTTCGTTTAAGTCTGCTGGTGCAGTTTACGCCGTAAAGAAGTTAAATATATACCTATGGTGTAGGATCCGCATATTGTTTTGGAAGTGGGTTTTAAGCCAGCGTTTGATTGTCAGATATATACTGAAGAAACATGTACACACTAAAAGAAAAATTGATAAAATTCCTGTACGAATTTTGTGCTCCTAAAATTCTACTAGGTATTTTACTTTTAGAAGCAATACTTCTAACTATAGATATTTTTTCATGTACCCTGGAATATTCATAGTGAAATTTCATAACCTGGGTAATGTTATGCATTTAGTCCTTTGGTTCGGTTGACTTCTTTTAATCACAGATAGCGTCGGATAACGGTATAACGCTACTACATACTAGCTATGCTATTAATTAACCAATAATCAATTATATTCTTATGTTATCCTACTTACAAGGGAACCTCGCGAACTGTAAATCCCAAATTTTGATGAAACTTTGTTAGTTTGTAGACTCAATGGAGTGTTACTCAAGGACGCTTTCCGTTGCTGCGGAACTTCAACTTTAGGGGGTGCAATTCACCCTTGCAATATAGCTCAAATTTGTTTTTTTCTGAATAACTTTTAAACGGTAAGAGATAGGAAAAAAGTTTCAATGGCGGACTTGTACCGTTTAGTGAGCCCTTTCGATTGGTGTAGATATTTACGTACAGGGTGCTCCAATAAACGTGGAATGACGTATGTTGTGCTTACTTTATCGAATTTCAGAAATCGGTTATAATGGCCTTTTTTGTGATCAAATATTCTATAGAAATGTAAGTTAAAAAGTTATACAGGGTATCCACAAAAATATAAATTTTAGCATATTTCCTTATTCTAATGAGATGCTCTGTATACTGTTATGTGGCTGCATTATATGTCGAAAATCGGTGTAAATAGTTA
The DNA here is from genome assembly GCA_004143645.1 of Protaetia brevitarsis. NCBI lineage: Eukaryota > Metazoa > Arthropoda > Insecta > Coleoptera > Scarabaeidae > Protaetia > Protaetia brevitarsis. The sequence continues at coordinate 85,358 of RXPK01000504.1, read as the reverse complement.
TATGTGATAGTTTTCGAGTTATTATTTAATTCAGACAAAGACCATACAAAGTGTTATTAACAAAATTATAACTTAACCAACAAATGCAAGACAATACACAACGCTGGAGCACCCCGCACTGGGGCATTGTACAAAGGCAAAGACAAGACCTTTAATCAAAATTAGTAAAAAAAAAAAAAATAATAAAAAAACAAAATTCAATAAGAAACATAAATATCAATGAAATGGTTGAGGCTGGTGGAATTTTAACAATTTGTTAATGTCGGGTTTCAATTTAGTTAACATTAGTCGCAAATCACCACACTCAGTGATCTGCAGTCTATTCCTTTTCTTAGACAGTAAATTAGCTACTGCACTAAACCCACGCTCAGCCAAATATGATGAAGGGAACGCAATTAAAAATTTCTGTACTATTTCCCACAATCCAGGGTGGAGAGCTGATATTGATTTTTGGAGCCAGAACTCTTGGTATTCCATTTCTGAATTTTACTATTAATTCTTTATTAGTTGTGAGTTCTACGAGTTTCTTCGAAATTTGATGATTCTGCTGTATCTGCATTTGCGAAAAGGTCTACAACCCAGCTTGGTATATTCATATTTAAAATATCCTGGAATCGCTCTGTAAAATCAGCATGAAGAGCGTCCATGTGTTGGTAGTAAGTAAGTAAATTCTCCTGTTTTACCGATAATGCTGATAATGTCGGAAAGTGGCTGTATTCACCTCTTCCTAGATTTCGTTTGAATAGAAGAAGTTTTTCCACAAAAGCAGCTATGCCATTTTTTTGTTTTTATTAAATTCAACTAATCACCTTGCAATTGTAAATTAATGTCATTAAATATTTTAAAAAGGTCCGGCAAATAAGCGATGTCACTTTTGGACGCAATCACGTTTCCGCGCAGTTCATCGTCTCTGTTTTCAAGGAAATCCCGTACTGAGTCAAATAGATTGAAAAAGCGATTCAGATAAACACTTTTCGAGAGCCATCGTACTTCTGTGTGCAGCAGCAAGCGATTATAGTCTTCATCATTTTCACTACAAAGCTTGCCCAAATAATCTGTCATTTAATGAATTGCTTCTTATCTTGTTGACTGCTCTAATAACGTAATGGAGCGACGTATGCAGGCGTTCATTAAGATTTTTTGCAACCAAGTGCTGATGATCAATAACACAATGTATAGCGAGTACATTTGGTACTGCTTGTTTTAAATGCGCAATGAAACCCTTACGGCACCCCGTCATTGCTGGAGCACCATCTGTAACAACTAACAAAATATTTCGAATAGGAATTTCTTTCTCTTGAAAAACACTGTGCATGGTATTAAATATGAGTTCTCCCTTTGTATCGGTTTCTAAATTTTTTGCAAATAATAACTCTTGACAATTTTATTTCTTCCTTTATGAATCGGACGTAAACCAAGAGTAGTGCTTCGTTATTTGGTAAAGTTGATTCATCGAGTTGAATGGAAAATTTAGAAGTCTTAAGTAATCCCATAATGATAGTTCAACGTCTTTAGCCATTTCATCGATTCTTCTTTGCACAGTATTATTACTCAAAGGATTTTTTTTGATAATATCTGATGGCGTCTTATGATGAAAAACAGTTTCGATTACCTCTTTGACTTTCCGCATAATTAATTCCTCACCAATTGTGTGTTGTTTTCCCGCGTTTGTGATTAATAATGGAATATTATATGAAGTTCGTAGTCCATCATCTTCTTGTTTAGAATACGATGCAAAAAGGTTTGATATAGTTGGCTGTTTTAAATATTTCTTTTCAAGTCCTTGAAAATAGGACAAATCGTTGTCCTTTTTATCACCATGTATTTTATTCAAATGCCCTTGGAGCCTAGAAAGCTTCATGGCTTCATCTGAAAATACTTTTTGGCAAATTAAGCACATAGATAATAATTGGTTTGTTGGAGATTCCGTAAATCCATATTTCAAATACTCAATGTTATACTGCCGACATTTCTTCTTAGTTTCAGACATTTTGGAATTCACAATTTCAATACATTCACTTTTTAACCGATTTATAGAAAGTTATAAAACTAATGGCTATAATGACATCTTTACTTTATCAGTCACGCGCGAGTATGGATCACTGGCGAAGCGCACAAAAACAATAAGACATTAGAAGAGCTATCCTGCCTTTTAATGATTTGATTTCAAGCATTCAACAACTTGTATGCCTTTGTTTGTTTGCGGTACCCGGTGCACTTGCCCTGCAAACAGGTTGTTACAAGTTCCCGTATTTTTGTCGAAACATGCTTGATTGCGTAAATCACGTCTTTGCTTACCAACTTGCATAGACTTGTTACCGACAGTCCTAAACCGAATCAATTAGTTAGTTTATATCAAATACTATACCAGTATACATATGGTCAAAGAAACGTTCCACTGGCGCACTATAGATGACACCACCAGCAGTTTCTATTGTTGTGCATTTGTAGTGGTAATAAATTTCCATAAGAGAATATTTGTGGTGCCATCTATAGTACGCCAGTGGAACATTTCTTCGACCATATGTATACTGGTATAATATTTGTCTATACTTAATGCTTGAAAAGTTCCAGCGCTCACTAGGGGGCGGTATCGCTCCCGTTGGGAACCTATGTATTAGAGCATTGTCAATTTTTTCAAGCAAAACATGTTAGATAGTAGTCCTTAATCAAGCAGACTGAACGCCAAATAAATGATAAACTTAAACATTCTTTTTGTCTTTTACAAGAACTGTTTTATTTATCCAGACACACGCACTGTATATCAACTGGCGAATTATTTACATACACAATACACACTCAACATATGATGCGACGACATTTATGAACTCATGCTAACCTCACAATTTTACTTTTACTTTTGGAATTTAATGCTATTTAATGTACATCAACAAACGTTTCATTACGATTAAAATATTATTATAAGGTGCTATAGTACAACGTGTGCTTGACATAACTACTAAGCAAATTTTAATTGAAAAAAATAGTTTAGCAAGTAACAGCTTCAAACTGACATGACAGAATTGACAAATATGTCAGACTGAAGGCTCGCCATGACATCAAGTTATTGATATTGTTTTTATTTGAAATTTATTCGTTTCAAAGTTCAAATTATTACAAGCACGAATCAAGGTTTCGTAATATCTAAGGTTGTCTCAATTCTGAACTTATTGATGCAGGTGGGTTAGACTGCATGCCTCATTCATTCATTCCAGCAAATCTGAAAGATGCGGTGCGTATGGTTAATTATGATTTGGTGATAATCGCAACTAAAACCGCAGTAATGCTGCTTGGTAGGGAAAGAGACCAAGCAAAACTTTGCCAGATGTGGTAATTAAGCTTAACAATGTTACTAATTCTGGTTGTTGACACTGCCAAAAATCGAGGATGATAAGCTTAGGTCTAAATCACAAGTTAATAAATATATTCAGAGAGCGCATGCTTCTTTACAAATTTTGTACCTACACCGTTGTACCGTTTACCTTGTAATACAAAGGCTCTGTAATGCGAATCTTTAATTCTTCCACACTTTAACCCTAATTCATGGACAGCTATCGAAGCTTGCTGTCACAAGCATCGTATACAGCGTGTTTAAAATGCATGTCTTCCATGCCACCTAGAGCCGACGCATGTACTTGTAATCATAATGCTACTACAGTTTTTCTGAAATATCTCTTAAAGTATTAATTGCAGCTAAAAACTGTTTTTGACATTTAGGCATACGTACTTTAAACTTGACATAAAATTCGGAGTAGAATTTAAATTTTCAAATAAAAATACTACCATCCCATTTGTAATAACAAAGTTGACAAATACTTCCGGTATAAGTGAACATTGCCGGAAGTCGAAAATATTTTAGTTAAACTGACTTATACCCTATACTGGAATTATAGTTGATGAAGAAGATCTGTTTCTTTCTTCATCTATGGTAGTATTGATAGGCTTCTTTTAAAAGTTTTGCAAATTTCTTATTTAAGGATGGTTCTTAATTTTTGATTTCTTACCCCATTAGCAAAATTATTAATTGCAATTTTTTCATTTACTAGACGTAAAGAATTTAAGAGAATCACATCATTAATTTCTTGCCCAAATTCGTTTAATGTTTTACTTTGTCGTTTTATTTGATGCTATTGATTGGAAATCATTGTGGCTGCACTGAGAAAAGAGGTTGCATTAAATGAAAAGTTTTATAACTTTTGGTTTTATCATGTTTAATGAAAAGAATACCTTTTCTCAGAAAAGTGTTTATTTTAATTAAAAGTAGCGTGCTGCACAAGACTATTTTCTTCTTAAGTACATGGTTTTCGATGAAAAGTAACCGTAATTAAATGGAATGCACCTTAGTTTTGATTAATATTTTATAATGTCTGTATAACTTCTGTTTAAATAAGAAAATACACATTACATATTATATTGTTATTATAATGTACGTATTTAATAACATATTTTAGCTTCTTTTAAATAGGTTATCATATTATTGAATTATAAACACTATTTTAATAAAAAGGCCGGAAGTTTTATACATAATAAAAATATAGAAACATTCAGCTTAAAAACTGTTGGATCTTTGTTACCTTCTATGGACGATAGTGAAGACACTATAAAAAACTTATAGATTCAATCATATTATACTCAGATTTATTAGAAGCAAATGATAGAAAGCATTTAATCAATTTTGTTTTGAAAACTAGATTATCAGAAAATGCGAAAATTCGTTTAAACAAAATTTATGATTCTGTTGATACTTTAGTAAAATATATTCAAAATAATTTTGTTTTTAAAAAATTACACTGAGAGAAATATCCTTTTCATTTAAAAGGAATTGCATTAAACCGAAAGTTTTGCGTTTTCTATATGGCCAGCATGATTTGGTATTTCCTTGGAAACGAATATAATTTGAAATTCATGCATTTCCTCGGGAAATATATATTTTGGTTGGAACAATTTATTCTTTTAAGTAAAGATATTGATAGTTGATTCAAGTCCTCTTTATTTTACTCTTGAAAACTATGCAGATTGGCAGAAAACCGTAAGCATTTTTATTTAAGAGGTGTTTTCGTTCTTTTTTTACTTATAATACTATTTACTCTTTATATATTTAGACAACAAAATCCGTGGATAATTTTTAAGCGAAATGAAGAATTTATCTCCAAAAACCATGCCACAGAAGGGATTTGCCGTTAGAATGTTGTAAATCCTAGTAGTATTGGGGGGCTAAACATACCAGATTAGTATGTTCCAATTGTGGATTCCAGCCTATTTTGCGCGAAATATTATCTGTTACTGGAATGAAATAGGAGATGCGTCATCTATGCGACAACTACACATAAGTATATCTACTCATCTGCTGTATTATATAGGGAGAAAACTGCTATACGAAAAGAAAATGCGATATTTATTTTTACTTCCATGTAATATTAGTTAATTAAATATACTGGGTTAGCTTCAAATAACCTACTAACTATATATTTTGTTTGATTGAAATACAGGATATTTTTAATATTCCTAAAGTCAGATAATAGTAATCTGTAACAAATGCACGAAAAAGGCTGAAAACAACAAGATCGTTTTTCCCGTGTTATAACACCGTTTTAAAAACCTTCAAACACTATATATTACTGTAAAGTTCCTTGGCTTATAAGTAAATCAGCATTCGCGCGAAATATATTCACTTTTATTCATTATTGTTTGTGTATCTGACAATGAGACTTATGCACGTGGGAACATGAAAGCACTCAGCTTGAATACAGGTGCTTGCATTTTCCGTTAAAAAGCAAAAGTTTTAAATCAATGTATATATGCGTGTCCACACAAATAAACCGTCCGGCTTTTTTTTATTTAAAATAGTGTTTATAATTTAATAATACTTAAAAGAAACTAAAATATGTTGTTAAATAAGTACATAATAATAACAATGTAATATGTAATGTGTATTGTCTTACTTAAACAGAAAATATACAGACATTATAAAATATTAATCAAAACTAAGCTGCATTCTATTTAATTACGCTACTTTTCGTCGAAAAGCTTGGTATTAAAAGAAATAGTCTTGGAGCAAAACAGCACGCTACTTTCAATTAAAATAAACACTTTTCTGAGAAAAGGTATTCTTTTCCTTGAACACGATAAAAGCCAAAAGTTATAAAACTTTTTATTTAATGCAATCTCTTTTCTCAGTGTACTTCTGTTCATTAGGCTGGATCATGTTAATAAATGTTAATAAGCAATTTCATCACTATGTGCGACGAATTGGTGTTTCGACAACACCTTTCCTTGCGTGATTATTGTCTGTCATCATTCTTGCAATATTAGCAAATTTTAACTATACAGCACTTTATAATTACACAAGTATAATACCAACTAGTGATTGTAAATTTACCGATTTTTTCATTACCGTAATCGTAAAATGAAAATGAAAATACCGGTTTACATACCGGACATTAATGGGTATTCCCCAAGAAAATAGGGTTAGAAGTTAGAGAAGCTAGAATAATACATATTTTACACAATTTTAAGGCATAATATTAAATTTATTGTAATATTTTTTGTATTAATTATTTTAAAGAGTTGTAAGAAGTAAAACAAAATATTTAATTTATTTAACAATGTTGCATTAATGTTCTCTCATAATGTGGTGTATTCAAAATTGCTATTAATTTAAATACGTGAAATGTTGTTCTTATATATTATTATTTTTAAATATTAAGAAATGAGACATTTTACTTACTCTTTTAAGAAAAACGATTTTAAACTTTTAAAAATTCTAAAAAACTCCAAGAGTACAAATCACACATTGCTAAATCAAACTTTTTCCAGAGATAAATAAATTCACACCAATAAACCATAAAATGAGAGAATTGAAATTGCACTTGTTGACAAAGGCAGGTAGGAAAAGTGGGGAGTTTTGCTTCCTACCGTCCTAGCAACCGTCCTAGCAACAAATTAACATTAATATCGCTTTTCTTTGCGTTGCTTTTCGTTATCCATCTTGTTTCCATTCTTATTTTCTTTTAATTTCTACACGACCTTCCTTTCAATTTTTTGCTTTTTTTGTTGGGAATTTTTTGATTCCTTCTCTTTCTGACTAACTCGGTGGAATGGAGGTTATACGTTTCTAGCCAAAAGTTTTTTCAGTTTATTTTCTATATTCTCTATTCTAGGGCATTACAGCGGTTCTCAATCTCAAGAAAGTTTAAAATAAAATTAAACAATAAACATCTCCCATAAAATTAGTAAGTGAGTATATTGTTACTTACACTTGCCCGGTTTTTTTTTTATTTTCAATGTCCCTTTAGACCTTTAAATACATATCTATAAACATAATATTTCGTTTCTGGTATGGATTTTTCATTTACCGAATTACCGGTAATTTTTTGTAATTTACCGGTAAATTTACCGAACGTTTTTTGGTCAATTTACACAATTTAGGTATATAATCCTTAATACCAACTATAACACACAGACTTGCTCTAAAAAAATTAAATCTCGCCTTTATTTACTTCTCCATAAACTTTTAATGGAAGCTCGTCGTGATACACACTGCATAAGGAAGTCACAATTGTGAGTATATTGAGGCAAAGGGTTATAGTGTTTAAACAAAGAAATATTTCCTTGGTTTAAAGAAAGCTGCCCATCCGTGTACTATCAATATCAGTAACTTTCTTCGTACACTTGAAGAAAAAATGTATCCGAACAATGCATCAAGCCTAGGCGAGCGAGAGAGAAGATAACTGGTGCCTTCCATTACAAGGAATCGATATTTTCTCTCTTACTTGCTCGTACTTGAATCGTTCGTTCAAGTCTGCATGTCTTGAAGTACCTGTTAAGTTTAATCCAATTCTCTTTTCTCTTTTCCAGTTTGCAATTTCGTGGTGCACGACCGTTGCTTGAAAACCGTAGTCTCGCCATGTTCAAGCACTGCTCCCAGTTTGATAAAGGTATCGTAATCAAAAATCATGCGAAAATCGGAAATAGTCACCCCCCCCGGGTAATTATATACCTAATGTTTTCTTTTGCCGTCCCCAGAATCCAGTAGCGCACTGTTGGTCCGAAACTGTACATCACAAACGGAAATTCTGCAACGTCTGCAGGAAAAGATTGGACGACACTGAAGCAATCCATTGTGAAAGTAAGTCTAGTTTTAGATGTAAAACACATAATACACTGCTGGAAATAATTGACGAGCACACTCTGTATAATTTTAACGCGTGGTTCTTCTTCCCCCGTACAGTTCGTGTACGGTGTAAGATACATCCATAAAATTTGCGGAGCATCAAGGTTTCCTATAGACGAGTCTATGCAGCGAGTTTCATAGGTGCAACATATCGTTGCCATGGAGACCGAAGGGAGTTGGAGAAACCGGTCGTTCTTAGTGTGATGCGAAGGTCCAGTATGTAGTTGTATTCGCTGCATAATGGCGGATCGATCGCGCTACTTAAGCGAGTTTGAACGAGGAATGGTTGTGGGGATGCACTCTCGAGCGGTCGTTGTCGGCTTTGCAACGAGCATGACAAGAATGGACTGAGGTAGGACGTACTGCTGTGTACTGAAGGTATCAAAGAAAATACAAAATGAAAAGTAAAAATGAAAATTCAATCAACTAAATCTTATGTAAAAATAAAACATTTGAGAAAATTCTCCCGAAACATTGACAAAGATTAATTGGAATGAACAAGAAAAAAAAACTGAATTTTCGAAAACCGGGGTGCCAGATCACAGCACATCCCCCAATTACTAAGGGGAAAACGAAAGTTACAACGAAAATTGAGTGTTTCACCTTAGAAATTGTCCGCACACGACACTGTGTCTCCGGACACGGGTGAAAACGTCACTTCCGGGTGCTGATAACTACCTTGGTCGTGGTGGAAGTGTCCAACATACCGTCCATCGAATGAAGTTCATAGGTGACTCCATCAGACACTCTAGCCACTCTATGAGGTCCCACGAACGGTAGATCCTGTTTCGGACAGCAGTTGGTGTGGCAGTCGGTGTGGCATTGGTGGCTCTGCACCCTGAGGAACTTCTCCACTCCTTGGATGTACCTCTCGCTTGGATTTCCAGAAGGATAACTCATTAAACAGAAACATTCTTTTAAATTATGCTCAAACATGGCTTCGGGAACGGGATTATTCATGATCTTGACAGGCTTTGACTGGACTTCAAGAGAGTGTTCGTACTCAACAACAATAATGAGGAACTTATTTTCTAAGAATACATACTGGTTCGAAATTTCGTTGACTTCAGCTTCAGACTTCTCATCACAATTGATTTCAATCTCATTAACGACATCTGGTGATTCTCTCTGGGAATTGATTACTTCTTCTGGGGATTCTCTTTGGGAATTGTTTACTTCTTCTTCCTCTAACTCTAACTCACCAATATCTTCTACCTCGATATCCTCTTCGGATCCAACATCACCATTTATTTCAACACCACTAATAACTTCTTCGCAACCTTGTATATCATCACATCTAACAATTTTTCCGCAACTCTGTATATCATCATCTCCAATAACTATTCCGCAACCTTGTATATCATTTGTATATCAATTTCCACAAACTCTAAATCAGGGATCCTAATTCTACTGATTACAATTACAATAACGTCAAGCTTCACGTTGGGATTGCCAGATAAATATGCTGTGTACTGAAGGTACCAAAGAAAATGCAAAATGAAAAGTAAAAATGAAAATTCAATTAACTAAATCTTATGTAAAAATAAAACATTTGAGAAAATTCTCCGGAAACATTGACAAAGATTAATTGGAATGAACAAGAAAAAAAAACTGAATTTTCGAAAACCGGGGTGCCAGACCACAGCAGTACGTAGCGCGTCACGTGCGTCCTCCTCAAGGCAACTTGGAGCCGTTTGGCCAGCAGGAAGGGAAGGCGTACTCAGTACACGAACTGTACGGGGGAAGAAGAACCATGCGTTCAGATTATACAGGGTGTGCTCGTCAATTATTTCCAGCAGTGTATTTAGTTAAAGATAAAGATTAGTTAATGACTAAGATACGTATCATGGACAATTTCCGAGACTAAAAAAGTACTGCAAGAATAGAATAGCATATTATGCTGCATTCAGTGCTATAGTAAAATATACCAAGCAAAAAGGATTGTTTATTTGAAGGTATCCACAATGGAGATGCATTTGTGAATACGCTGTATGTGATTCAGTGACTATTGCTATAATATTGAATACTTACGTCATTGCATTTACATCGACATTAATAGAACATCTATGTGAACCTGCAACCCGACTTTTGAAAAATTAACTTTTTTTCATGGATAGTGTTAGTATTTCGTTTGTAGTTCAATCCATTAATAATTAAGGACCTTCAAGAAAGCAGACGCACTCGGCTTTGAGGTATCGAAAATACGCTTTCGTAGTTTCCTTCAGAATCGTTTGTAGTTGTTTGTAGTAATTTTCCTTTCGTTTGTAGTTCAAAAATAAACAAATGGCGATAATTTAAACAAATTGGCTAAAGATGAATTTGTTAATAAATAACATATAGAAAATCCGTTTTCGTAGATCTCTTCAGAATCGTTTGTAGTGATTTTTACTTATTACTTTTTTTAATTCCTCGTTCAAATCTAAAGTAAGTTTGTTAAAACAACTATGTTATTATTTTCAATCATATTTGAAATATTTGCATTTTTTTTTTAAATTTTTGACAGATGGACGAGTGCATCTGAACTTTTATAACTGCAAAGGTATTTAACTTGGAAAATTGGAAATTTGTAGAATTTTTTACCGTATAGGGTAGCATCCGAGACCGAATGAATTTTTGGAAAACATTATACAGCGTGTCCGAAAATTACAGTTAAACTATCGAATTAAAAAAGTGTCAAAACTTTTTCCTTTAAATACAGCTACCTACTTTTCCCTTTCTCATCAAACTGCCCTTATAAAAATACAAAAAAATAAGTCATATTCATTACCCATCTAAAATGAATACTTTTTAAGATAATTAGTAAAATATGTAAGGTATAAGAAGGTAGCTCATGTAGTTTTTTTTTAAATGTCATCCTGCTTTGGTATATTTAGGTAAGTCATGACCAATCCAGCTTAAAGAAACTTAGTTTTCCATTATAAACGATGCCGGCACGGTTAAATTATACGAAAGAATTTATTTGAATTTGTTTATTATTTATGGAGAATGCAATAAAGTGATAGCAAGAACATGTGATACCTTTGCTGCCGGTATCCTCAAAAGCAGAACCGGCACCAACATAGTTGAGCGAATAATACAGAATTTAAAAACTTCGGATCGACCAGCCTAAAATTCAAAACATAAAACCTATTGTTAATATGCAAACATGGAAATCGTTATTTTGGGGATACTTCACAGCGTATTGACAATGTCTTTAAGACAAGCTGCACTAGAATCGGATTATCTAGTGCTCAATACAAGAATACTGCGCAAAGATAAGTTTCGCCCATACCTGTTTTCCATGGTTCAACAATCTAAAGATATTGACTTTCCAAGAAGAGCGAATTTTTGCGAATTTATTTTAACATGGTCTCCATTGTTCTCGAACAACATTATCTGGACGGACGAAGCCAAATTTACAAAAAAAAAATGGTATATTTACCAGGCAGACTTTGCATTACTGGAGTGATTCGAATCCGCGCGTATTTAGAATACAAAACTTCCAGGAAAGCTGGCAATTCAACGTTTTTTTGCGCACTTCATTGTAAAAAATTAGGCAAAATCATTTAAGATTCATGTCACTGGATAAAATTCATGTTTACCAACATGAATTTAACGTATTGACAAAAATTTTACGATCGCTGTGATAATTTTATCATTAAATATTACTTAAATCAGTTAAAATGACAAATTTACATGAATTTTATACATAAAATTCCATTATACCTTAATATTTCGAGTGAAATTGCTTTTTTTTATGTCCGAAATCAGGGAATATCCCAGATGATTATTACTTTTGGTACCTGAATTTTATATACGTTTTTCCCAGTGTCCTCTCTTTTGGAACTTTTGAGGTGCTTTTTCCAACAATTCTACGAAATGGATAAAAATGCCTATTGCATTCTATTCTAGCTATTTTCCTGTGAGGGTGGCTCTATCTTAAACACAACTTTCTTTAGGTGGCCTCTAAAATGAAAGAAATCACGGAAAACGTATTACATAAAACATTTTTTTTTTGATAGCTTTGACTTTGAATTATTATTAACTATTATTAATTAAATATGATGGTTGTTTGGTAGGTTACGATGATAAACAATTACCATAACCTACCAAACATGAGGAATATAGTTTCTTTATAGTTAATCATAGATGAATGACATTAAATGTCTTTCTATTTTCAAAAAACATATTATTCATTTTGTATTTTTTTATCTCATACTGATGTATACTCATTAATTTGCGGATTCGCGTTTATATATTAAGCTGACTTGAAAATTAATGGAAAATTTATTGGATTTATTTAAAAATAATTATCTACAATATTCTACCTGAGTCGTCACAAATATTTAGTATTAATTGAAACTGCTTTGCGTAAGGGTTAATTTAGCATAAGCCAAGATATAGGCTACTATTTCAGAAAAAATCAAGTTACCTTAGGCTAAAATTAAGCAGGACTGTAGTGGACACTTGTATATAATTATATCGATTTCAATTTCACTGTTGTATCAAGCTATATATGTATGTGTGATATTGAAAATATGAACATCTGAAACAAACGTATATACAAACTACGCCGCCTTAACCAAAAGCTTGTAGCAGAACCTTTTTTTAAAGAAAGCGTAAATAACCACGTTGTTATTATAGATACACATATAGTAGCTGATATAAAATGATGTTATTTTTCTTCGTAGAATTAAAAATGGAATAATATATAGGATGTTCGATTTAAGATAATGAAGTAAGTCTGCGTTTCCCTACTTTTGAAACAGCCTGTATAGTCAAACATATTTTTACGTTATGCAGCATAGGATTCTGTAAAACTTTTGTATAAAACACTATTTGTTGAAAATCAAAAATAGAGCTGTAATCAATGACCCATTTTAGATAGGACAGCTGTACAAAACTTCACTACGACACTTAAATTTTATTAGCTAGAATAATGTTTATAGATAGAAAAGGGACAGTATCCAATTATAGAATAAATTTGAAAAATATTAATTTGCAACCAAATATATATGGCACGAAAGTACTCCATGAGGATAAACTATCGCTTTATCAATGGCTTTATCTTGAAAGCACTGTTTATACTTCTCAATTCTCTACGTAACTTGTGTAGTATTTTCCTTAATTAGAACGTTTCTTTCTGTACAGTATGCGAATACTACGTGCACATAGAATGTCAGGACTTTGCCGTGCCCGATTGTAAAGAAAACGCCACCTATCTTCCTGGAAAATGTCTCGGTTTGGTACACCACGAACACCACTGGCGAGAAGGTAATCTGCCCAGCAATTCCAAGTGTGCCCTCTGCAAGAAGACCTGTTGGGCGTCAGAATGTTTGTCGGGATATCGATGCGAATGGTGTGGCATTACGGTAAGATATTTGGGGGGAGGGTCAGTTTCCTCGAAGATGCTTTTAAAATCATACACACTAAAAAAATGTTGGTAAAATTCCTATACGAATTTGTTGCAATTTTGTGCCCTTAAAACCGTACAGGTATTTTACCTTTAGAAGTCATACTTCAACTATAGATCATTTTTTCAAGGTTTTTTTCGCGTAGTCTGGAATACTTATAAGTAGAATAAGTAGAATATCTAAGACATTTTTCCCGGGGCCGTAGTGATGATTAGGAGGATTTGGCTCTGCGGGAGTGCTTGAGAAGCAAGAAATTACTTAGATTAGGCATTATCTACTCCGAAAAAAAAATAAAGAATAATGCAAATGTTGGCTGTAATGGTTTCATGCTTTTGCATTGCTCTTTCAATTTTATTAAAAAGTGTTTTCGGTAAAATTATTTAATATCAAGTGCTCTAAAATCATAACAGAACTGGCAAGTTAACATGACAACCCGGAAATTTAATATTTCTGTGAAATTGTGAAGACTGAAAGTATATAAATATTCTATGTACTTATATTTGAGATTTGGCACCATTATTTGTTCGATTGGAACTATAAATGTGAAATGCTTTAACCAAAATATCACTTTCGGTTGACCGGAAATGGACTTCAACTTTGTTATTTTAAATAGAATGATCTAATTTTTTTTTATTCATTTTTGGATTCCACTACCATACCTTCGTCAGTATTCATTAGCTATTCCTATAGCTACATGTTGCCGTTTTTGCGTTATTTAAGTTTTTCTTTTTTTTTAGTCATAATCATTGCATCATTGAAAAATCAATATCTCGGTTAATACTGCAAGTACACTGTAAAAAAAGTTGCAGTAAAAGTACATGTAAAATCGTTGGTAACAAAGTTGCCTACAATTTTATAGGTAAATTTGCTTCATAAGGTAAAATTTCTACCATCTAGTAAATTTCACATGCTGTGTGGTTTTTCCAAGATTGTACTGTAAATTCGTATGTAATATTTATATGAACCCTATATTTACCGAACACTGAAGTAATTTTCATATGTGTTTTTATAAAGAGAGCAAGCAAATTACCTAATTCTTTTATACCACCTAATGGGTCATACTGAATCGCTCAACCAGAGATCAAGAATGAACACGCTTACGCCAAACCTACGATTGTTTGTGACGTACATGATATTACTGAGCCAATGAATAAGTTCGACAAACGAATAGAATTACCTACGCGCCACAGATAAATAATCCAATAACCAATCACATTGCGGCGTATGAATTTCGTATTTTCCATGATATCTATAGTTTTACCCGAAAATTCAAGTAAAAACAAATAAATAAAAAGATCCTCATATTTTTACAGCAAAATTAATAGTTCACTAGTAAAATTACTTTTTAAAGTGCACCTAATACCCCAAAAAAATGTAAATTTACACTTTAAGTAAATTTTGAGAGTAAATACAAAATTGTACATGTTTTTTCCTGTATTTTCCTTTTGAATTTTGTTACATATCTTAAACTTACATGAAAAGCTATAAATTTTATCAAATTTCCTTTTCCATGTTTAAATATCTAGAAAAAACATGTAAAACAAAATTTACATGATTTATTGTGGTAAATTCACAACGTTATTACATGTAACATTGCTGATTTACCATGGCAAAATTACTGTAATTTTTTACAGTGTAGTGACTCCTAATTTGCTATGTTATGAATGTAGATATAACTAAGAAACGGAACGCACACTTCACATTTTAACATACAGGATGTTCAAAACTGAGGAACAAAATGACATATTGTCAAATGCAGAAATTTTTTTTTTAAATAATCCCCTCATCCCATCATCTCCTATCACTTTATATCAGCCTTCCCCATACCTATCTTTAATAGATTTTAAGATACGAGCGACTTTTTGTTAAACATACTACGTAGCCCTATCTTTAAATGTTTGTAACTGGTCCTGAATGGGATTAATATCAAATTCATTGACTAACCATAAGTGTTTATGTATATCATCGTAATTACACTTTTGTACTACGCAATATTAATAGAAATGACTATTCGAACATGAACATTCTTGTATGGTTATTCAAAGAATGATACACGCATTTGACATTAATCCCATTCAGAGCCAGCTACAAACATTTAAAGATAGGGTTAGTTAGTCTGTTTAACAAATAGTCGCTCATATCTCAAAATCTATTAAAGATAGGTATAGGGAATGCTGATATAAAATGATAGGGGATGATATTTACTTCCTAATTTCGAATTAAAATACAGGGTGTTCTATTTAAAAAAAAGGAGTTTTCTGCATTTGAAGATATGCCACTTTGTTTCTCAGTTTTGAACACCCTATATGTTAGAATGTGAAGTGTGTGTACTGCTTCTTACGGTTATATCTACATTCATAACATAGCAAATTTGTAGTCTCTACTTGCAGTATTAATCGAGATATTAATTTCTAAATGATGCAATTATTATAACCAAAAAAAAAGGAAAACTGAAATAACTCAAAAACGGCAACATGTAGCTATAGGAATAGCTAATGAGGACTGACGTATTTGTGGTCGTAGAGTTCAAAAATGAATAAAAAATTATATATATTTAAAATAAAAAAAGTTGACGTCCATTTCCGGTCAACCGGAAGTGATATCTTAGTTAAAGTATTTCACATTTATAGTTCCAATCGAACAGATAATTTTGCCAAAATCTCAAATATAAGTAAATAATAGAACATTGTAAACTTTTAATGAACCATTTACGTGGAATACCCTGTATAGGGTCTTGTAGCTGGGCATCCGAAAAGTTGTACTTAAACACATGGCGAAAATAGATATTAAGGAGTGCATCTGAAAATTATTTTGAAATATACCGAATGTTCAAAAAACCATCGGCATAATCATATGACACTTTTTTAAATAGAACACCTGTAATTTTTTACATTACATTCTGCAGGTTAACTCCTGTATCCGATTGCTCATTTGTTATTGAAGTGAGATGTTTTATTTAAACACATAGTGAAACTAGATATTAAAGAGCACATCTTGGAATTATTTTGAATTATACTGAGTGCTCTAAAAAGTGTCGGCAATCACTTAATATATTTTTTTAAATGCCGGCAGTACGGCTAAGAAGGAAGGTTGTATCATTTATAATCTTGAGAGTCAAACAGTAATATGCGGGACCGATTGTTGTGGGGTGACCATTTGACAACACTTCTCAGCGGCTCGGTGGGTTTCGGTACCCTAAGCCAAGGTTCTTCAAGGCCTGTAGTGCTGAGTTATTATTATTATATTTTTTAAATGGAACACCCTGTACATTTTTACATTTTTAGTAGTGGCTGACTCACAATGTACTCACATATTTCGTTTTTTTATTTGATACATGTTAAAAGTATGAACAACATTAAAAATACTTTGACACCTATGGTCATTATTAAAGACCGAATTATATGCAAAAAAAAACTGCCGAATATTATGCGCATATATATCATTCGATTTTTGAGAAAATATGCATAAACCTAGGCATATATGCAAAAAATTGCGACAATATGCAAAATTTTACATAAAATAAATAAGCAGAAATTTAAACATTAACTTTATTGCACAAAATTTTTTCACAACATATTTCTAAAACAATTTGTAATTAAATGTTTTTCAAAATTTTGTAAAAGAAAGTTTTGTCTTCTATCAGAATACATATGTTTCGAAATGAAAACGCTTCTTTCAACATCCACAGATGTAATTGGTGCATTTTTTAACTTTGCAATACATTCTAAACTAAAATTAAAGTCGAAATCGTTTACTGTTTCACCTTCCAAAATTTTCTTAACCTTCTTCAATTTCAAATATCCCGCATTTTTATTTATCACTTTTTTAAATTTATCGTATATAGAATTACCTATTGTACCTTAACCTTCTTACATAACATATCAAATTCGTCTACTATTTCGACTGATTCCGAGAGCGACATCCCTTGCGTTTCTAGTTTACGAATGGAACTTGAAACAAATCTATAATTTGACTTAATATACAAAAGGTTTTGCAGCAATTCTGTTGATGTTACTATCTTTTTACAGTTTTCTAGAGCAATGCAGTCGGCAGTGATTTCAAGAATTACATTTTTTATTCCTTCAAAATTATCGGCAAAAAAAATTGCAGCCTCTAACCATGTACCCCATCTCGTAATAATCAGTTCAGGAGGCAACTTAACACCGGGAAGTCGCTCCTTATAAAATTGGATTTGTAAAGGTGCTTTTAAAAATACTTTTTTGACATTGCTAATTAAACATTAATCAAAGGGAATTGATTCCTAATGCCTTCGGCTACACGATTGAACCCATGAGCTAAACAAGTGGTATGAATAATGTTACTATAATTTTTTTTTAAAATTTTGCACGGTTTTTATCATGTATGATGCAGCGTCGGACAACATTGGTACAATTTTTTCACAAGGTATACTTCCAGGTAAAAAGAAATTTGATAAACCTTCTTGAACGGATTGGGCAACTGTCACATTATTTGTTTTTTGAAGTTCTTTACCATAAATTAAATATGATTTACCTACAATATCTTCATGAAGAATTCCTATTAACAAATAACGGCCACACCTATATGTACTTTCATCTACCATGATATAAATAAAATTACTCCCTACCAATTGTTGAATTTCTGCTATTGTTTTCTGGCAACAAGATGTGACATAATTTTTTCTTAAGGTACTTTCGTCAGGTATATTATGTTTGCAATATTTTTGCAGAAATGATTTCAAATTAACATTGTTTAATCTTGCTAATGGAATATTAGACGAAATAAATGCGTTGCACAGACCCGTATTATATTCTTCTTGTTCTGAGTCTGGTGAAGTTGATGCTACAGATTGACGTATAGATTGCTGCACACATGCGGATCGCTTTAGTTTTTCACATTTTCCAATATGTAATGGGGTCTTAGCGTGTTGATCAATCAGGTATTTTCTCTCAGAAGACACCTACAACAACAATTGTCATTTTATATCAAAAGTTAAAGAATTTAAAAACAATTGTAAAGCTTTTAGTAAAATTAAACTTACCAGTTTACTGCAGGCTCGACAACATATTTTGTCGCCATCCTTTACCAGTTCAGTATATGGCTTAATCCATAAAGAAATTTTGTTCGCTATACTCATTGTATGTACGCACAGTATTTAAAAACGTAACACAATTACATGCTGTTTCGCTCAAAGATACTCAATGAATGAATAGTTATTTGGGAATTAATAATAATAAAACGTATTTACCACATCCCTTCTGCTAGGCGAAATTAAACACGTGCAGTTCTTGGAAAAAAGTATTAGAGAAACCAATGTAAAAGATTTATCGTTTTGAGAATTGTCGGTTGTCGATCTACATTAGGAATTACTAGGAATTTTTACTAATAGAAAGGATAAGAAAAAGCTTAAATATGCAATATATGCAACTTTTGTAAAAATATGCATAGAAATGCCTAAATATGCAATATATGCACTCACTAATTAGCGCTAATTAACTTCAATTAGTGTAATACGTCTACATATATACTATAATTAAAGATATGCAATAAATAAAATATATATATATATATAATCCGGTCTCTAGTCATTATTTTGAAAATAGACGTTAAAGTCACCAGTAAACTCTACAAAGTGGTTATTTTTATAAATAAAACTTAAAAGGTGTGACAGAACAAAAGAACAGAAAAATTAAAAAAAAAAATTATTAGCGCATCTGTAGCAATTTACTATTGTCAATGAAAATCTTTCGAAACTACATACTGCACCGCAAACCTCTATGTCACATTCAAAGCAAAATTGTGTGACGTTTAAAGAAATAAAATTAACGTTCTATTTGGCCCATATCGCCGACTCTCCATGTATATGATTTTTCTGATAAAAACATGAGGCTTAAGCAAAGTCATTAAAGTTGTTGACATCACAATTATTTTCATTCATTCAATGTTGTTAATATGTCGCCACTTCAACTTTTTCGATAGTATTTGGTATTTTACTAGCACCAGATCTTCAATAGCTTTTACATGAAACACTTTTTGATGAAACGAATACGTATGCCACAACATATCCACACCCGATTATAACCACATCAGATTGAATTAGCTAAAATTCTTTTGATGTATGACTAAGTCAAATGTACTACAAACACAGAGAACGACTTTATTTCTCCAGCCAATATTTATTTAGCTAAAGCAGATGTTTTAATACCTATATAGAATGTACTTGATAATTTGATCAATTCAAATTTCTTGTTTGCCAATTTCAAAAACGTATTCTCTTCTCTTTCCTCAGTGCCACGCATTGTGCCACATCAGTATACCGCAGGAATGTACGTTTGGCATCCTGGAACCGATCTACTTGCCCCCGCACGCGGTGAGCATTCCAAGGACCGAAGTGCCCATGGAGGCCATCATCGGAGTGCAGGTCCGGCGCAAGGAGACCATGTCCCGTGAGTATCGGCCCGTCCTTTCCTCCTAGCAGATTTCTGGGGCAAAATAATGTCTCCCCAGACGATGAGGCGACGCAATTAACTGATGGCGCATTTTTCTTTTGCTTTCTTTTGCCGCTTACCGTTTCGTTTTCGGTCCGCTATATTATCCCCGTTTTGTTGCCCTGTAAATTTCAGCCCTCTGGAGGTGTTATTTACGTGAAAAATACAGGGGAAGGTATTGATTAGATTGGCAGGGTAGGAGGAAACTCGGATCGGTACAGATTTTGAAGATACAAGCATTAAAGTTTAATAGGATTACTACATGGCATGAAAATACGTTTTCGACATTAAATGTAAGATATATATAAAGAATACAATGGGTGATCAATTAATTAGAAACTGTGTTACTTCAAAAAAAAATAACTGCAAAAACAGTTTTCAAAGGTGTTCCACTCGTTCGAAGACGCAAGATTACTCATAAACTAAAAGTTTTTTCATTCAATATTAGTAAATTATTATACATTGTATCGAATTGCATGTCTTAAAAATATTTTGCGCTATACAAAGTGTTCCATTTTTTAGCCTCGTATCAAAGTTGTATTTTTTAAGTGAAACATTTGACTATGAATTACGGCCGTATAAGATAAGTAAACCACAATTTTAATTTTGAATATACGGTGTGACCCATTTGAAAGCAAGACATCCAAAATTTGTATCTGTTGTCCAATTTTGACCAACTTTTTTTAAATTGTAGTGCAAAAAAAAACTATACTTCTGAAGAAAGTTTCACATTTTGTTTTGAAAAAACCCAAGCACACTAAATTATACAGGGATGAAAACGCAAGAAATCATATTAAGATTTTTTTACAAAACATGAGTACGCCACTGGATTAAGCGCCACCTGGATTGAGAGTATATTATAAAAAAATTCTTGCGTATTAAACATTCTTCTTCTGAATTTACATTGTTTTGATTAAGTAAACCATGGAATAAAATTTCAAAAGGAAGTGACCTATCAGAAATTAACCTGTAGTATTAGTTCTATCAATGAAAATATTGTCAAAAGTGTACAACTTAGTGGTGTCATCATGGAACAGCTAAGTGTATGTATACGATGTATATAAATAGAAGAATGATGTTATACTGCGACCTAAAAGAGCTGTTGTGTCCCCTACTCTTGCTGCTTTACAGCTGGCCCTTCCAATCCTATTCCTTTCAGAAAGTGTAGGATATCAGAGTGCCCCAGTCTAGGTAAGTCTCCCTCTTCGATTTCACATGCTCCCAGATGCAACGCCCTCGAGTTGCACAGATGGGTGGGTGTTTCATCCTGTTCCCCATAAAATCTACATTCAAATTCCTTTTCCAATCCAAGCTTACTCAGGTGTCCTTTCAGTCTGCAATGGCCTGAAAATGTTCCTGTTAGTATGCGAACATTGTTCTTACTCAGGTTGATGCATTCTGTAAACCTCTTCTGGTTATAAGTTCCCAGAAGAATTTTACTTTGCCTCATTCCCTGGAGATTTTCCCAGTAACTGCATTTTCTCTGCTCCATTTCTATTTTCAGTTTCTTCAGTATTGTACCGCTACTTAATCCGCAAAAGGGTTCAGGCCCTACAAAAAGTATTTCAGTCCCTTTTTTGCAAGATTATCCGTTATTTCGTTTCCTTCCACTCCTGTGTGACCCGGAACCCACAGAAGGGTTACTTTATTCCTTTTGCCTAGCTTATTTAATTTCCCTCGGCATTTCCAGGCCATCTTGGAACTGATTTCATATGAGCTCAGCGCCTTGATGGCTGCTTGACTATCAGACATGATGATAATCTCCTGTTTTCGATAATTTCTATCAATGAACTGAACAAATCTTTCAATAACGTGTATTTCCGCCTGAAATATACTTGGATATTTTCCCAAGCTTTCGAAATATGTGGTTCTAGCCCCATATATTCCTATTCCAGTTCCCTCTGCCGTTTTGGAGCCATCAATATACCATTTGATGGCATTTCTATTCAAGTTCAAGATGGTGTTATGATCCCACTAGCTCCTGTTACTGAGCTTTATGATAAATTCCTTCACAAAGCTGATTTTTTTTAACATATCATCCCGGGGAATGTCCCAGGTTTGATCACCGTGAGGAGGCCTGTGCCTAATAATTCCTTCCTTGACCATTCTGAGTGTGGTTCTTTTTGCCACACCCTCTACTACAATATGGAGAGGGGTGACATCCAATACTACTTCGATAGCTGCTGTTGGGCAGGTTCTCATAGCCCCCGTTATGCATACATATGCTAATCTTTGCACTTTCGAAAGGTTTTTCGAATTCTCCCGGTGGCCAGATTAGTTCTTTTGCTCCAAGCCACTGATGCATACGTGATGATCGGTCTCACTATCGCTGCATACATCCAAAGCAGTATTTTTGGGTTGCATCCCCAATTTTTCTCTGCAAAGTTTCTGCACACCATCAGAGCTCTTTTGGACTTGTTGGTAACTTCAAGTTCATGTTTGTTCCATCGAAGTTTATTGTCTAGGGTAAGGCCTAGATATTTAAGCTCCGTTCTCCAATCTATATTTTGCCCATCCACTTTTATGGTTTTAAGATTGGATTTTCTTTTCCTAGTAAATGCTACTAAGATAGTCTTAGTGGGGTCCCACCGATTGACTCTTCTCGTGAAGTTCAATCCTCTTTGAACGATGTCACAGAGGGTATTCTCAAATTTGCCTCTTGCGTATGTGACAATATCATCAGCTAGGTGTAAGATGCAAAGTTCTTTCGGCAAGAGATGCGACCAGAAAATTTAATTGAAGGCATCCCATTTGACCTCTAGTGAGTAGCAGTGCAGTGTACCGCATAAATATAGTTTTTAACGAAAGAGGTAGTGTATTAAGAGATATTTACAAAAACACGTGATCAGAAATAACGAGCGAATATTGGAATATTTTCACGATATTCTCATTCGAGTTTGAGAATAGCTAGGTAGCTCTACACCAGTGCTTCTCAAAGCAGAATGCTGCCAGTTCGCAAACACGATTTCTCGGTAGATCTATTGATTTCGAATGTCATCTATCGATATATCGATTTCCACTTCATTATTTTAGAGGTTTCTTTTTAATCTTTGTCACATAATATACAGGGTGGGTCACTACATTCGCGTCGATTTATATACGAAAAGTGGTAACATATTTTCAATTTTCAAACAGAGGGACAACATTTCAAAATTATTTTGAATTATTTTGTATATTATGAGATATTTTTATAGTACAGACTAAATAAAGACAAGTTGGTATTACATTTGTTATGCCTAACTCAATTCGTTTAGGAAATGATTAACTGTTCTTCAAAATGTAGACCAAAATTTAAGAGGCATGCCTGTCATGCATATTTAAGCTAGATATTTTAAACTGTATTCATCTTTTAACTAAAGCTTTAGGGCCGTTTGCACCAACGCGTTAAGCTTGGTTTAACTTTAACTGGCGCTTAGAATGTAACATTCCCTATACGTATTAAAAATCAAATATCACCGTCAAAATGCCGCTTAAAATTAAACCACGCTTAACATGTTGGTGCAAACGGGCCTTAGACTTGATAATAAAATAAAAGTAATGCAAAAAATTATACAGGGTGAACAAAAACATACTTTTAATTTTTGCTATCTTTAAAGGCAAGTAACTTTCGTATTTTTAAATAGAACACCTTGTATTTATTACCTTATTTATATTAGTAATACAAAAGTAAACCCTAATACTTTAGGGTTTTTAGCGCTGATTAATATGCAATATACGAAAAAACAATTCAATGACGCATTTCCAAGAAGTTTTGACATTTATATATTTTTTTTAAATTGAACATCCTGTATACTGTTTAAAAAAATGATTTTTTTTTAATTTATGATGCAAAAATATCAATACAATATTGTCTTAAAACGAATAATAAAGAAGTTATGATGGTTTCAATTTTGTAAAATGTAGAGCAATATAAAGAATCAACTTTTAACAAAACAGATACACGTCTTTGTGGTTGATGTTTATTTTAACATATTACATCTTAAAATTAATTGTCGTTTGAAATTAAATTGAAAAGGAAAAAGTAAATGCATAATTTTATAAATACTGCTCAACAAGGTATCACCTTCATTCTCAATACATTTTCGTGCCCGCTTAGTACACTCTGGATAGCCTCTTAAGATTGTCCTTCCATCCATTGGCGGAAAACTCCTAACCTTATTTTGCAATTCGTTCACATTGTTGTACCGAGTTCTGTATATCTGATCTTTTAAATATCCCCAAAGAAAAAAGTCTAAAGGTGCAAGGTCAAGAGAGCGTGCTGGTCATCGAATTGGCCCACTTGTACAAATCCACTTATCGGCAAAGATGATGTCCAGATAGTTGTGAACTATGCGGAGTACCGTCCTGCTGAAAGTTCAAATTTTGGCGCATCAGATAATTGACGTTATCATGAAAATCCTCTATAACGGTACGAATAAATTTCAGATATCTCTCTCATGTTAACGTACCATTGTAGAACACTGGACTAACAACTGTCGAACCAATTAATCCGCACCAGACATTAAAACTAAATCGAACTTGTGCAGCATGTGGACGCATTATTAATAAATTTTCTTGCGACCAGTAGTGTTCATTCTTTTTATTAAACATTCCCCTATTGGAGAAATTATTTTCATCACTCCATAAAATACATCGTGCTCCATTCAAATTTTCATCACAAACATTAATAAACCATTCACCGAAAGGCAACCTCCTGTTCGAATCTCCTGGTTGTAATGTTTATGAGGTTCTGTACTTAAATGGGATATACTTATGCTTTTCTAAAATTCTCTGAACTGACACGTAACTTGAACCCAATTCATTAGTAGCATCTCTAATGCAAAATTCGCGATGGCCTTCAAAATATGCTAACACTGTAATTTCTACCTCTTCGTTGATAATGATATTTTTCTTCATTTCTTTCTTCTTAAATAAACAATCGTGTTGCCTAAATTGTCTGTAAAGTTTTCGAAAGTAACCTCGATCTGGCTGCTGTCGTAAAGGATGCTGTTCTGCATAATATTCGACAGTCCTTATTGAATTTTTGTAGCATACAATGTATGCTACCAGCGTATCACATTTTTCCAAATGAGAAAATACCATGGTGAGATATTATCTAATACTTTGAACTAAATATAACGAAAACTGTTCAAGCTACTAACCATAATAATGTAATAATAACAATTAGAAGTAAAGAACACAACACAAAAATGACAACCAACTTTTTTTAATAATTAAACGTGTAGAAGATTTAAGTTCAGTGCGTTTTGGACAGTTTCAAACAACATACTATTTGTTTTGACTTAAAGTCAAAAAGAAGCCTACTATAAATTTTACATGTCTTTGGCATCAATTAAAAACCACCATAACTTCTTTATTATTCGTTTTAAGACAATATTGTATTAACACTTTTGCATCACAAATTAAAATATCTTCAATTTTTTTGACAATGTACAGACTGTTCAATTAAAAAAATATATAAATTTCAAATCTTCTTGGAAATGCGTCATGCAATTATTTTTTCGTATATTGCATATTAATCAGCGTTAAAAACCCTAATGCTTCGCTAATTTAACCTACTTTCTAGAATCAATAATAACAGAGATAGCAATGGTGCGCACTTAATTTGAATCAGCCTGTATAAAGCTACTTCAGGAAAAAAAGCCAGTTCTATACAATGGCTGATTTTGCCAGCTTATCCAGCTATAGCTCTTATACCGTGTGTCCCCGGATGGAGTTGATAAGAGGAAAAAAATCTCTTTATTGATTTTACAATAAAAAGTCATTCTTTATAAAAAGTTCTGCTTGTTCAGTAGATAAATTAACCATCGGAAAATCTAAGATTACATGTACAGAATGTCCACAAATTAAGATAACATGAAAATGCTTCAACAGAAGAGTATCATTTGTTGCATGTTTTGTAGTTTAAGTACAAAATTTCAATTAATTAAAGTCAACTAAAATTACTAAAATTACTCTACAACTTCCACACATACCTCCGCCCTTTTAATAAATTCACCATAGACTTTGCGTATGGTTTGTGGTACATTCATCTCATTCACCGCATCCTGTATTCGTGCTTTTAGTATTTCCCGATCATGCGGCAGGTCATTTGCGTAAACTTTTTGCTTTAAAATACCCCACAAAAAAATCAGGAGGTGTCAAGTCAGGTGATCTAGCAGAAACATTTATTGGACCAAATCTTTCCATCCATCTTTTTCCGAACTGATCTCCTGCCGTACCAAAAGCGTCGCATGAGCAGGGCATCCGTCTTGTTGCCAGAAAATGTTACGCCGCATTTCTAGCGGTAAATTATCTGGAAACGGCAATAGATAAGTTTCTAAAAGACGCACATAAACGTGTTGATTGAAATTCTCGTCAATAAAATATGGTCCAACGATTCGATCGTAAAAGATTTCGCACCAAACATTTACTTTTTTATAATGTTGACTTCGTTTTTGAATGGCGTAGTTTGGATTATGAAAAGCCCAATAGCGTCTGTTTTGTGATGAAACGTGACCATTGGTGCAGAAGGTTGCTTCATCAGTAAAAAATATCATTCTATGAAAACATGTATCTACGAGGTAATTCTCACCAACCCATAAACAAAAATCCAATCGCTTCTCTTCATCTCCATTTTCCAGTGTATGTCGGAACAGTGGTTTAAACGGCCGAACGTTGTTTTCTTTAAAAATTCTCTGCAAATGAGATTTACTAATATTCAGTCTTTGTGATCGTTTCCGTAAGGATAGTTTTGGTGTTTCTATCACTGAAACTACTGCCAAAAGTGTAGCCGTATCGTCTTCATTGTATTTTTTGGGTGTCTTAACATTTACTACAGATCCAGTTAAATCAAGCTTATGCACAAGTTTGCGCAGTGCTTCGCGCGATACTACAGTATTTGGGAATTTTTCGTGAAACATGTCTATAGCGTATCGATAAGATACGTTTTCAATTCCAAAACATTTAATCAAATAAATATAACGTTCTTCGATAGTTAACATTTTGCAACCCCAACGAAGAAAAATGACAAATCTACAATTAATGATGTTTTACAGTTCAATATTATTAGACAATACAGCAGCCTTAGATCGCCAAGATTAATTATGATTATCTACATTAATTTCCAGAAAATACGGCATCTCAATTAAACTTACCAACATACACTCATAATACTCAAACTTTAGACTTAAAATTTTGTATTTTAACTAATTTTATGTTAATTTTATGAACTTTTTGAACAGTAAACTCTAAAATGCAATAAATGATACTCTTCTGTTGAAGGATTTTCATGTTACCTTAATTTGTGGACATTCTGTACATTTAATCTTAGATTTTCCGATGGTTAATTTATCTACTCAACAAGCAGAACTTTTTATAAAGAATGACTTTTTGTCGTAAAATCAATAATAAAGATTTTTTTTCCTCTTGTCAACTCCATCGGGGGACACACAGTATTGGAAAAAAATTATCAACTTCAACAGCAAAAATAACAGCAGAGTATTATATTAATATGGCTGACATACTACAATGACGCCGGTGTCGCATTCGCGAACTAATCGATTCCGTTTGGATTCTGTATGAAGAGAGGGCGCTCCAGAAACCTTAGAATAGACCGAAACACGAATGTGTCTCTGCGTTCCCGCACAATGTATTTGTACACAGATGTATTCAAGCAGATAACGACAATTGTTTAGCAGAAACAATCGAACGGATAGCTTTAGAGGCGCCTGCTGTACCGTTAGCGTCGCGAACGTGAAACGGAAGCGGGCGTGAGCCGCTGTTTCCGTTCTTCGCCGGTCAGATAAGGCGACGCTGTTGCTGGTTGGTATGAATGGCCTGCTATCTGATTCGTAGGTTTTTCTTTTTTTATTTATTAATTTGTTATTATTATTATTATTTTGAAGGGTTAACATATCGACCTTCCACATTTACATCCATTATGCTGAAAATGTAAGTTACTATTGATATTTCATCGAAGTTTTATAATTTAATGAGATTAGCATTAACTCTAGTCCTACCAACGTTTTATCGTAACGTGTCCTACCAAGGTGTGCCTCACAGGCACACATCTATTTGTACACATTGTTGATGTAAATAATAGCAAATATGCATTATTTATTTCATGTGTAGGTATACAGTAAGATAAAGATATAGAAAGAATATTGTGTGTCAGAAGATATAATTTAAAAATAGTACAAGATAGTAAATATTTGAAAGTTATTTATGTGTTTGCAATTTGTGCACGTGAGTATTTTCTCTGAATGTTCACCACAAACCGTTTGCTTACACTTATCACATAACTGTGTTTGACATTCTGCTTTTTCTTGATGGGCAAATATAGCACCGTTTTCGTTTCTTAACTTCCTCGAGTCGAAGACTCCCCTGTGGTTGTTACTTGATTCAACGTAGTTTGTATCAATGAAGTATGACTTTTATGCAAGCCACTCAAACTACGACGTCTAATTTGCCCAGTACTTATTTCTATTGTAATTTCTCGTAAGAAAATTTTGCGAAGTCTTCGTTTTTTTGGAAATATGCAGTCAGGATGGATATTTCTCCAATAACAAATAAAGCTACTCACACACATCAATTATATTGAAAAAATAGACCAAGGCACTATTAGTTTTGCGTTTCACTGAATATGTATGTACCATTTGATCAAGTGTATCCACCCCTCCTTTCGTGGAATTGTATACTTGTTGATTTCAGATTTATTTTTATTTTCCTCATCAATGGTGGAGTCGTTGTGCATTGTAGATAATAATATGACACAGCGATTTTCTTTAGGTACATAAGATACAAAGTCATTGTCTTCTGAAAACAAACAAGTTGCTTTCAATATATCCGTCGCCTGTGAGGTAAAAATTTGGAGTATGCAGCGCTTATTTTTTCTGAGCGTTCCTACACAAGTTAGGCCTCTGGTAAGCAAACTGGATGCAAGCTCGTAGCTGGTGAAGAAGTTGTCGAACGTAATATTCCTTTTAGTTCTCAGAAAAGGTTCACAAAGGTCTTCAACCACCTTTTGCGCTAAGTTTTCTGCTCTGTTGAGACCTTCTTTTCCTAAGTACGGTATATCACGTAACGGATAACTAGTTCCACTATCGCATATCCACCAAATTTCATACGTACTTATCTGGCTTGCTTGGCAGGTACTGTCGGAAAGATACACGACTCTAAAAGGCAACCAGTTGTTCATCGCATGGTTAGATTACTGCCAGGAAGATAATATTCAGCAAGTTGTTTATTACACGGTCCCACAGGTCTCTAATTGGTTGCCAACTTGTCCTTTTGCCTTCGGAGGGGTTCTGGTCGCTTTATCGTCAAAACGAATAAATCTTAGTAATTGAGTAAATCTATTTCGTGACATACACGCTCGATAAACAGGATTTCACATATAAAGGATTCCATAGCTCATTATAGTCCACCATTCTTGTTTATTTCTTCCAGCAGTAATCAAAAGGCCAAGAAAGCACAAATTTCAACGCGGTCAACTGGTTTCCACAAATCGCCAAGAATACGAACAGCCTCCTTATTAGTGAAAGTAACACAATACCAATAACCGTAATCAAAAAAACAAATTGAATGCGTCACAAGGAGTATCAACATGCACTCCAGGTGGAAGTTTCACTTTTGTTCAAAAGCTGTTGTAATTATGTTGTGTGCACGTGTTTTTCCTTTGGCAATCGGCGTGGCATTCACTCGGTACCATTTTTTTCCAATAAAAGTTTGCGAATGGCCGCGCGGTTCATCATTAGCATCACTATCGTCACTTCCTTCTTGTTCATCGCTTTCTTCATCGCCAGTTTCTTGATAATCCGCTTCACTAGAAGAGGTTTCGTCATTTGGCTCTTCTTCATCTTCACCATCATTTACATTCTTCCCAAATCCTCATCACTTTCGTACAATGCATCGAGCAACTCCTTTTCAGTTTAGTGGCCGGCGTCGGTCAGTCACCCAATCGGTCATACTTCTGCATAAATTTCAAAACCAAATAAGCATAAAACAACAAATCTATTTTTACTGGGGCAATCAAAACTTTATTTGCTTCCTGGTCTATACTATACTCTCCACTAGGTAAAAGAAATAAAATTACCAATAGACACTAAAACGGCCAATGCGTTCGTTAGGAAAGTCACAAATACACTGATAGCAATGCAGTTTGTAAGCTGACTGTTTTAGCAAAACGCATTAGGAATTCCCCTTCATATGCAACTGGAAGTTCTTACATACAAGGGGAAAGTCCCGAAATATAAAGCCATATCTTATTACGGGGGATTTACCACATACCTAGTTTTAAATAACATAGCAATGCATTTTATAGTATAATAAACAGTATGTACCTCAAAGACACACCTTGGTAGGACGTGTCGGTAAATTATGTTTAATTTTTTTAGTAAAATAGGAAAAATATTTTTAGAAAAATTTTTATGTCATTCTGTGTTAAATAGTTTATTTTGAGAATACAAAAATCCTCCAGTCTGTGGGCAGTTAACTTACAAAGTTCCAGCAATTTCAAAATCAATTGTGCCTCAAAAGCACACCTTGGTAGGTTTAGGGTTAAATAATACAGAGTGATCAATTCAAAGTGATTTGAGATTGGCAATACAAAATTTAAGTTGGCGCTACTCGACAATTGGCAAATCTGACTTTTTTATGTCTATTAGTTATGTTGAATGTTTACACGTGGAACTGATTGTAACATCCGAAACCGAATGAATTTTTGATACAGCAAAATAGATTAACAGAAAAATTAACTCTTACAAAATATAAATGAGAGAAAAAACTAAAATAAATCTTCCTAAAGAAAAAATAATAATTGATCTTATATCTACCAAGTGTACATTTCAATACATTTTCAATTATTACAATAATGATTCCTTGATTGGCTATATTATAGAAGAACAGTTAAATTTTTACAATACAAAATGAATAACAAAATGGCAATAATTATTTGAGAAATACGTCTACTTACATCAATTACAACAGGGAAGTCCTTCACAAAACCCTACAATTCTTTTAACTATAAAATTCCCTCTCTCTAAATTTGTACAACGCAGACGTAGAACTTTACAATGACAATATTTAATAGAATACGCATAAAATCACCACAAACGAACAATAGACATTTGAATGACTGGATTAATAAAAAAAAAAGTCTTAACACTACATAATTAAAATCATACAACAAACTTTTAAACTAAACTTATACAAAACAAAACAAAATTGTGAAAATTTTTTGAAAAGAAAAGAAAAGAAATCACAACAACCATAATATGCAACTTAAAATACACCGATACACCGGCTATAAAAGGGTTATATGGGTTACGGAGTCCACAGCAGTATGTATAAAGGTATACAAAAACACAAACATACTATTGCTCGCAAGCAAGCGCGCAAGAAACTCATTAATACTATAGAAACAATGTTACTGTAGCCACGAATTAACAGTTTTTTTGAATTTCTGTAAACTAAGTATTTTCCAACTGTTAGGCAAATGGTTATAAATTTTTATACCTAAAATATCTGGACTCTGAGTAGTTGACTTTAAACGATGTCTCATAAGATGAATTTGTGGATTTCTAAGATTGTAGGTATGATTGTTGTTGTTCTTAATTATAAAATTATTTCTATGTTTGTGTATATAACAGCTACATTCTAGCATACACAGCTCAGCTAATGTTAATATTTTATATGTAATAAAGTATTGTCTACTAGAAGCTAACTGTGTGATACCTGCAATGCATCTTATGGCCAGCTTTTTGTTTAAGAAATACATCTTTAGCTGCGGGGGAAGACCCCCATAACAACAGCCCATATAATAAGTGTGAGTGAAATCTCTGTATAATACACTTGTTTTAAAACACCTGGATCAATTATATTTCTTAGCGATTTAAGCTTAAAGATAAATTTATTTAAAGTGGATATTAGTGATTGACAGTGATTATTCCAATTTAAGGAAGGAGTGAACGTTAATGCCAAAAGGACTGCAGACTCAGCCGACTCTATCTCTCTGTTAGTAGCATGAGGATTCATAAAGATGTTGACCTTCCTCTGCAGGGTGTGAAAGAAAATATATTTGGTGTTTTTTTTTTAAATTCAGAGATAATTTGTCGGCGCAGAACCACGCAAACAATTTATCCAACATGACATTTGTGACAGTTTCGATACTATTTTCATCTTCAGAAATAATTATCGTAATACCATCAGCATAGCATACAACGACAAAATCACACAGGAATTCAATTATATCGTTCAGAAACAACGAGGACAAAAGGGGACCTACCACAGAGCCCTGTGGTGCGCCCATATTAATTGGTAGCGAAGAAGACGTCACTATATTTTGTCAGCGCTTCTAACCGTTACCTCCACGAATTGTACTCTATGCGAGCTACAAGAAACTAGTTTAATTACAACAAAGACGGTGATCTACACAGTGGAACGTCTTTGTTAAATCGCATAAAACCGTCACTGGGTAAAGTTTGGGTTCCATACTACTCAATATACAGTTGTATCATCCAACAACGCAGTAACGGTAGACTTACCAGCTCTAAACCCATGTTGAGAGTGTGAGACATAAGGTTATGTTTTTTTATGAAGCTTTCCATACGATTAAGCAGAGCATAGACAAACAGCTTAGAAAAACACGAAGTTGAAACCATTGGGCGGTAATTGCCTGCATTCATTGTATCGTCCTTCTTATAAATGGGCTTAATTGATGAGGTTTTGAGCAAATCTGGAAAGATTCCTTGTTCAAAAGAGCCATTTATCAAATGTGTAATAGGCGTCATTATTTCTTGTTTGCAATATTTTAATATATTGGCTGGTATTCCATCTGGACCTGCAGCAATTTTTTTTTTAATTTTATGGATGGATATGCAATAAATAAAACTACCTTTTAATCGATTATCTGACCAAAACGGAAAATCGGTCAAGACGGTTATAAATCTGTTCGGTTATACAGCACTAATAAAACCCAGTAAATTGTTGTATTTATTTTTTATTGAAAAAAAAGAAAAAAATCCGTATACGACCAAAGAAATTATATGTTAATTAATTAATAAATGGCTGTGTTCGCGGGGGAGTCACACACAAACTAGTCAGAAGCGATTCGATGAGCTCAAAGAAATCCGAAACTGTTTTCTAACTGGTTTCGCAGTATATGATTGGCTCTAACTAGTTCGTGATTCCTCCGCAAACATAGCTTACAATATTTTATTTTACTAAAGTAGAAAAAAAATTAAAATTTAAAATCCCCGGCATTGTTCGGAAAAAAAACAGACCATAATATATGCTTAAATCAAACTCAATTTATATTATTGTATTTAACGTCGAAACATACCGGCATCGAAATGGTCCGAGTCAAAACGTCTCCGCGTCGAAACATCGTAGACCAGGGATGGCGAACCTGTGACCCGCGGGCCACATAGTGACACTTGACGCAATTTTAGACAACACGCGAGGCGACCAAATTATTTTAACATCAGTCTAATTCAATGATAAAAATACTCCAAACTGTGGCACTGGTAATACTGCAAACTTCTCCTAGATCCCTACGAAACAAACACACAAACTGCACTAAACTGGACGTACGTTTCGATAGTAAAGCTATCATCATTAGCAAAAATACTGAAGCTCAGTTCAATGTTCAGTGTTTCTGCTGATAATGATAGCTTTGCTATCGAAACGTACGTCCAGTTTAGTGCAGTTTGTGGTGAGGGGCCTAGGACAAGTTTGCAATCTAATTCAACTTTTCAAACTTTGATTTTCATTCATCGGACTGAGAGTTCTATAACCTAATTAATTTATACTAAGATATTTTTTTTTTAAATAATTATCTTTTGAAATTTATTTTTCCTCCTTTTGCCAAATTTCAATTCCTTGTGTAAGTGGTTATAAAAGCGTGAGATTTTCGCTGGACTCGATAATTAAACGTATCCAAGAATTGCTGTTAAGTAGGAATACGGTAAAAGATAAAATCTTGTCACTGAACAAAGATGTTTTCGGTCAACTATCGTCCGACTTAAGAAATACAGAAATGTATTCTATATCTTTGAACGAACAAGTTATTGTCAGATATACTTCTAGACATATGATGAAGGAATTGGTGACAGTAAGAGGAAGAACTATTTGAGTGAGTTACGTAAATTCAACTGATTACTGATTAGTTGAATGTTGACCTCAAGAATATTGTATCCGTAACGTCTGATGGAGTTCCAAACAAAATAGGAAAGCAAGTTAGTTTCGTTGCACTTCTACCAACAGAAATAGTTCAATTTTTGATCGAATATTTCACTGTATACTGCACCAGCAGGTATTTTAGGGTAAAAAACACTTTGCATTGTTTCGAAAATGTGCTTTCCATTGTTACGAAAGTCGTTAATTTTATTGCAGCTCGTGCTCTTGTTAAAGTTAAACGGCAATAGTCAAATTTATTGGAGGAATTGGATGCTCAGTATTCTGGTTTGGTTATATTCAATAACGTTCGCTGACTAACTCGAGGTCAAGTTTTGGAACGTTCGTTAGTGTTACACGAAATTAGGTTATTTTCAGATGAAAAGTCTAAAGTTTTTCCAGAATTCAGAAATTTGAGTTGGTTGAATGGTCCCATGTTCTTTTGTGATATGTCACAGAAATTTTAAGGAGCTAAATGCGAAACTTCAAGGCCGTGGTCAAAACCCCTTACCAGAGCAGTTGTAACAAAGTTAAACATATTATTGAAATGACCTGGTTCTTGGAAAATTGAAGTATTCTCCATCATTAAAAAAAAAACATTTTCTAACATCATTCTATTTTGTCAGCAATGTCGAAAATAAAACAGTAACAGTAAACAGAAAAAAATATATACCAATATATTTCAACAAACACTAAAGACATAACTTCTACTGTGTAAAAATGATAAAAGATTCACTTATTTAAAAGGTTTAATACCAATTTGAACAGATAATACTAACAACTCTATTTAAAACAACAACACTTATTTTAACGTCAACTTTTGAATGTTCTCCCTCTGTTTTCGCTTCCCATGTTGGCCCGGAAACTCCCTATTCAATTTTTGAAAAACTGAATGAAACTGATTCGCTAATATCGATAAAAAAATAGCAAGAGCTCTTTTGACAATGTTTGGATCAACCTACGTTTACGAACAGTTGTTTACGACAATGAATTTTATTAAAAGTAAGAATAGAAATCATCTCGGCATCCGCTTGTACGTTGCCTACGAACGATTGAATTTTCAAATGTCGAACCACATATAAATAAGTTGTTGTCCGAAAGACAACAAATGCCAGATTAATCTCTATATTAAATCAACACCAACATCAAATAAGTGTATAGTTTGCAATTTTTTTCTAAAGAAAATACTTGCGGGCACAAATGTGTTAAATTCGATCATTCTATACTTATTTTCTTCCTGATGTTAGCTTTAGATAAACTATAATAAAAAGTTAAATTTGTTATTGTTTTATATATTGTAATTTTGTTTGAATATCTGATGTTCCAAAACCAAAAAAAAAAAAAAATTATGACACCCAGTGTTAATTTCTACCGTTTCAAGATATTTTTTTGACACACATTCGATAAAGGTTCGCCATCCCTGTCTTAGATCGAAATCAATAGCACTACAAGGTGTATCAAATAAAAAAGTAAATTTTGCTTAGGTGTTAACTACACGACATATAAAGCACAAACCCGCCGAAACCGGATTTCATCATTAAAAAATAAAAAAAAGTAAAATTTAGAGCCAAAAATTCTTTAGTCCGGGCCTGATGCAAGGAAACGTCATGTTAAGCACCCGCTAAACGTAGTATTATGTATACATACATTGCACTCATTTAGTATTATTCGTAATGGTATGCTGTAAGTTCATTTAACGTCATTCTGAATAAATAAAGGCCCTTGTAAAAATAGCAAAACTGGGGTATTTTAAATTTCTTATTTTTATAAACATTCCTTATTTGTTAAGAGCATTCTACGTAAGTCTACAAAGTATTATTTTTAATATCCTGATAAGACGTTCGAGTTTCACCGGATATGCGACTTCAGTAGTTACAAAAAACGTAAATATTTTTCTTTTGCTTTGTCGAATCGAGAGTTAGTTGTTAATAAACGGTACCACATGAATTTGAGTTATTTCTTTTGGATTTATTTAATCATATGACGCAAAATGAATTGAATCAAATTACACAGAAATAAATGTAGATACAGAAAATTTGCAAACACGCCTTTTTACTATGATGTCGCGCGAAAATGAATCTATACATTCCCGCGCTTTTGCCGATGCATCAAGCTTCGATTTTCTTTATATGAAATCATGATGGTCCTGAAAAGGATCGTTTTTTCGAGACGGGAAGAATTTAAATAAAATGTTCGAAGTGACTTGTACTCCAAGCAGCGATCCACACAAAACTAACAGCGGTAATGGCTGAATGATAGTGGTATGTGGGGGTATACTCGGGACAACATTTAGGTTGGGCACAGGTGCGGCTCCAGCCCACGGCATTTACAAAATATTGTTTTTCTCGTTAATGCTTACAAATAGACCCCTTGTGCATTAAGACTTTTTGATCGTATATTATTACAGCTGTTACATATTATTATATTTACCTCTATATCTGATACATCCGGTATATAGTTTTTTATATTATTTTTCTGGGTAGAATATAAAAATGCATTTCCCTACTTCTGGAACACCTTGTATAGCCAGAAACATTTTTAGGTTACGCAGCGTTCTATAAAATTGTTGTAGAGGTGATTTTTTTTTTATAAAATAAAAAATAGAGCTGTAATGAAAGAATTCGTCTTCAGTGGAACACCCTATACAAGTTCTAAAGTTGGAGAGGGTTGATTTAGGTTAACAGAAAAAGACCAATAGAATATTACCTTTTTTTTTTTTGTTTGCGCTTTTCTCTTCTATTTGTGCAAATCCTCGTTATCGTTGTTTTACTTTTGGCTTAGTTTTCTCCCATCCACACGCCCAATTTATATAATTTTATTTTAATTTCTTTATTTTTAAGATAACAATGGAATGATTTTGCAGTCAACAGTGTTGATGCTAGTGTCAAAAATGGAGGCACAACGTACTCGACCATTGTCAAGGGTCTAAAGTTTGTTATGCCAAGAACCTGTCAGGGTAATTGCGCACCTGCCCACCCCTATTTCAGAGGTACAACAATTTAGTTTTACCCAGCTTTTATTTATTTATTTATTAATTTCCTAATTTAAGTATGTTTTGTTTATGTTGTTTTCTGTTTTTTTTTTTATTTATTTAATTCATTAATTTATTTCCTTATATTTACCCCCTTAATAACAAGAAAGAATACTGTCTGCATACTATGCTGTTATTTACACTACCATCGCTTATCGGTTTTGCATCCTGATTTGAGTTAACTTTGAAGGGTTTTGAATTTTGTGTTACCTTATCAATTTTTGAAACTATTTTAAAAACTAACATTTTCCCGAGAGGAATCACGGTAAACGCATTTCCATTGTTATCTTCTACTTGTCGATTTTTACGTTGACTCAAAGCGTGTCGCTGTAGTAATAGCATTGAATCCCTAAATTCTTTTTTTGTGCAGCACGAAGCATATCTGACGACTTCAGTAGCAGTGACAACAAACGCAATGAAGAATATTCCCAACCTCATGTATCCTCAAGG
Source organism: Protaetia brevitarsis (assembly GCA_004143645.1). Lineage (NCBI taxonomy): Eukaryota > Metazoa > Arthropoda > Insecta > Coleoptera > Scarabaeidae > Protaetia > Protaetia brevitarsis. Next base: position 47,690 of record RXPK01000504.1, on the reverse strand, counting down.
GACAAAGAGAAACAAAATAGGGAGAAGGAAGACAGAGATGAAGGTTGGTGCACAAGTTTTCACACAATTTTTATGTTCAATCAAGAACGTAAATGGGCTCTTGATTGAACATGAATTTCATTTAGAGTGTTTTCACTTAAAATTCAATATTTGTGCGAATATAATTTACTTTATAAAATCGCTGTACAAGGATTATGCTTTAATAAGATAGCGACACCAACTATCGCCACCTATGAAGAATTCATATTTGAAAGTTTAATTTGAGATTCTAAAATTATCTATTGCGATGTTTCATAAGAGGAAAACTATCAACCATATTAGATGTAATTATTATTTTATATACGCACATGTTTGTAAGTCCAGTATAATTTGGATTAGATCGCATTAGTAATCATGGAAATTGAATATAATTTATCGTTTGGCAACTGTACGATATCCTGATATCCTAGGTTTCGACTCTACTTGAATGGGGTAGTGACGCAATGTAATTCGTTGAAAGAAAATGAAGGAAAAACTTTGGTTACGGAGTGTAGTTGATAAAAAAAAATCTTTGAAAAAGCTGTTTTATGTTTTCATCAAGTGTAATGAATTAAACCATATTTTTGTGATATATCTGGTATTGAAGGGGATCTTCTATGTAAATTCATGGAATTACCTTCGATCTGAAAATATACAGAAGAAACGTCAAGATTATTCGACATTATAAAAAATTTGCTGTTTACTATAGCTTTGTTTGTTTGTCTGCTTGGAGCAGTATCTACTGACGTCATCAGAGTAACTTGAGAGCATCTCAGAGTTGGATTTAAAGATGGTACAAACAAACGTGCAATATAACCTTAATTTTATTATTTACTATTGTCAGATTGTCACAGCTATTATGAACAGGAAAAGTAAAAATAATTTTTCAAATTAATGAATCTAGACTACAATAAAAATGCATCATATACTGGTATTTATGTACCTACCAAGTTAAGTTTTTAAAATATAATGATCGTTCTTTACATCAATCACCTTGATATCGTTATATTATCTATTTCGTGCATATTCGATGCAGTTATAAGTCAGATTACATTTATAAATGACAGTTTACAACACGGTGTTAGTGCGAGTAGGTTATGTTGCACAAATTGCTCGAAGTTGCTCGGATGTCGGACCGCGTGCAGAAAGAGCAACCTCTTTGTGATCTAGATTTGCTTGCTCTGAACAAACAAACAAGCACAAATCATGCTCTAAAGTACAAACAAACGCGTAAAATCCCTCGGATCTGCTTAGATCAGACAAACAAACCTTATACCTGGGGGTTCATGTTGTGATACCGGTGTTGTCTTCGCGTTCTGAACTTCTCATCACGAACATCCGAGTTTGATTTGGATTGTCACTACAAGGAAATTCCATTCGGAGGTACTCTGGCGTCTGTGTAAACCGATAGACGAGGTATCTGGTCAAAGCATTGTTTAAATTTTTGTACAAATGAATGTATAACTTTGATAATATTTTGAGGTTACTGTTACTTCTTGTGAGATTTAAATTTTTAGTTTGTACAAGTTGGTAGACGTGGTTGGTGGTTTTCTTTCTCTTATAATAGCGCGGGATATTTAAAAGTTGTTTTGAGAATTAGAGATTCCAAATAATTGATTGACAATATTTGTTTTGAACATTCCAAATAAGTATACTCACCTTGGGTAAGAGTTCTCATACTCTTTATATTTTTTGATATAAACTTGATAATAAATTATACATGTTATTAATAGTTATACTGTTTTATTAATGAAAGCTCATTTGATACATTGAATTATTAAGAATTAGACTATAAATTCAATATTTAACAAAGTAAAGGCACAATAATATACAAGCTAGGGATTTAGGGGACCTCAGCTGTACAGCCACCGGGGCAGCGAGTTCACAACTGGAAAAATAATAAAGATATAGAAGACTACTCATCAGTAAGAGGGGAGATCACTAGTGCGCATGATCTGGAGTGGTAAACTTTAGATATTTTGGACATATATGATATTTTATAGCCATCTAGTGGATTGAAATTGTATTGTGTCTATCATTATAGGATATAGAGGAAGGTATCTGTAAAGAAAAGGCAAATCTAATTAGAAAGTTATTTATTTGTTTTTCTTTTTCTTAAAAACATTAGCCGGGCAAATCTATTATAGGAATCACAAAAATATACAGGGTGTTTCAGACCTTATCATGCATCCTTTATACTTATCGACGGAGAATTTATTTCTACATTGTATGGTATAATTAGAAATATAATGTTACATTTGAAAAAAAAGATTTTTCTAAGGTTAAATGTATTCGAATTGACAATCGATTTATGAACACTCTGTATACAATTTAGTGGTTCTTTTGACAGAATTTGGTAGGAACAACTATTTTTCTTGGATACTAGTAAAATGAGATCATTATCTTTAATGGTTTACAAAATATGGCATGTTTTCGAAAGAGATGAAAACGTCAAAATTTTGACAAAATCGTTAATATCTCAAAAACGGTTGGATTTAGGGATAGAGAACTTTAGTGAAAATTGTGTTCAAATAATCTGTAGAATTCATTGAGATAAGAAAAAACCTATGATTCCATTTAAAATAAGAAAGTTGCTATCCACTTCCGGTATAATGGAGCGTTTCCGGAAGTTAAAAATATTTTCGAATGATTCTTTAGATGGGGTTTTGTTATTAAATTTTTTGTCGCATAAGTCTAGCTGCAATAGATCGCGAGAAAAAGATAGTGGACGAGTGGTCTGAAACAGCCTGTATATATACCGAAAAGATTGCGGCATCTTTGTCGCGCACGGTAAAGGGTATCTTTCGAGAGGATAGTTCATTGCAGATTACGATGACATTCAATATACAAATTATAAGCATTTATTTTAAGATATATGCATTTATTGATAAATATATTATTTTATTTAAAATTATCCGAAACGCTAAAAAAAAACTTTGAATTAATTCGAAGCCGTACAGCAAAACAAGTATGCAAATGCCTATAAATCCAACCCATACTAATGAGATAAACTACGCAGATTTTATGCAGTATATCTTTGTTTAAAGTCCTTCAATTCGATACCTAACATGATTATCTTTAATTGTTCAAATATTTTCTAAATGATGGCGTTTTAGGACCGCCACTTTTTGTACCATTAGAATTTATATAGATTTTCTGTTTGTTTTGACAGAAGTGATCAAAGTGTACGACGGCAATAACTCCCTACGCAGAGGGATCTTCCAGACAATAGTGGTATCGAGGCAGTCGTCCGTGGACCAGTTGCTCGCGCAGGCGCTGAAAGCATTCCGCATCACGTCCAATCCGGACCTGTTTCACCTGACGGATCTCTACTCACCGAACGAGACCCGGCTCCATGATTCGAATCCGGTGCTCAACCTGCACCGGATCGAAGGCAAACGACCAGCGGTCTTCCTCAGATTCAAGTGAGTTTCGTCGAAATGTTCCGCGTGATCCCTATTGTCCGTTACGTTTCGAACGTTTTCAGGGACGGCGAGAACGATAGCGGTACAGTGCGCGTCTATCCCGGAAAATTACAAGTAGCACAGGCATTCTGCACCTTGCCTGTGGACTCCAATACTACCGTGGCTGATTTGATCACTATGGCACTGAAGACGTTTAATTGCGCTAGCTATAACACTGAAGATTGCAGATGTAGCGAGGTTTTACTCGACGGTGGTGGTGAGTCAATCAATTTTCAATAGTAGAAATTTGTATATCGAAAGTGGCAGTGTAATCATGGGTCACAGTAATCTATTTAAGGAAAATATTTTCAACTTTATAGCACTTTCGGTATATGGACTTGGAAAGTAGGTTAAATTAGCAAAGTATTAGGGTTTTTAACGCTGATTAATATGCAATATATGAAGAAAAAAACAATTGAATGACGCATTTGAAAGAAATTTTGAAATTTATATATTTTTTTTAAATGAACACCCTGTATATTGTTAAAAAAAATGATAAAACAAAATATAATAAAATAAAAAGTATGATGAAAGATATTTTAATATATGATGCAAAAGTATCAATACAATATTGTCTTAGAAAGAATAATAAATAAGTTATTATGGCTTCTATCTTGTAAAATGTAGAGCAGTATAAAGAATCAACTTTTAACAAAACAGAAACATGTCCTTGCGGTTGATGTTTATTTTAAATCTTAAAATAATGTCGTTGAAATTAAATTGAAAAGGAAAAAATATAAGTAATGCATAATTTATAAATACTGCTCAAAAGTATCACCTTCATTCTCAATACATTTTCGTGCCCGCTTGAGTACATTCTGGGTAGCTCTTAAGATTGTCCTTCCATCCAATTGGCGGAAAACCTCCCTAACCTTATTTTGCAATTCGTTCACGTTGTTGTGCCGGGTTCTGTATATCTGATCTTCTAAATATCCCCAAAGAAAAAGTCTAAAGGTGAAAGGTCAGGAGAGCGTGCTGGCCATTGAATTAGCCCATTTGTACCAATCCACTTATCGGCAAAGATGATGTCCAGATAGTTGTGAACAATGCGGCAGTTGTGTACCGGAGTACTGTCCTGCTGAAAGTACAAATTTTGGCGCATCAAGTAAAGGAAATCCTTTAGAACGGTACAAATAAATTCCAGATATCTCTCTCCTGTCAATGTACCATTCTAGAGCACTGTACTAACGACTGTCGAACCAATTAATCCGCACCAGACATTTAAACTAAATCGAACTTGTGCAGCATGTGGACGCATTATTAATAAATTTTCTTGCGACTAGTAGTGTTCATTCTTCTTATCAAACATTCCTCTATTGGATAAATTTCTTTCATGACTCCATAAAATACATTGTGCTCCATTCAAATTTTCATCACAAAAATTAATAAACCATTCACAGAAAGCGAACCTCCTGTTCGAATCTCCTGGTTGTAATGTTTGTGAGGTTCGGTACTTAAATAGGATATACTTATGCTTTTCTAAAATTTTCTGAACTGACGTGTAACTTAAACCCAATTCCTTAGTAGCACCTCTAATGGAAAATTCGCGATGGGCTTCAAAATATGCTAACACTGTAGTTCCTACCTCCTCGTTGATAATGATATTTTTCTTTATTCTTTACTTCTTAAATAAGCAATCGTGTTGCCTAAATTGTCTGTAAAGTTTTCGAAAGTAACGTCGATCTGGCTGCTGTCGTAAAGGATAGTGTTCTGCATAATATTCGACAGTCCTTATTGAATGTTTGTCGCATCCAATGTATGCTTCCAGCATATCGCATTCCTCCAAATGAGAAAATACCATGGTGAGATATTATCTAATACTTAGAACTAAATGTAACGAAAACTGTTCAAGCTACTAATGATAATAATGTAATAATAACAATTAAAAGTAAAGAGTTACAATGTAGCTAGAATAGCTACAAAATTTAATATGTACAGAAAGAAGAAATGATGGAGAAAAATGTCAAAGAATATACTGGGTATCATTTAAAAAAAACAAAACTGTGCCCGTTTCCGGTTTAACCAGAAATGAAGAAATATTTTAAATTTGTAACCAAATAGTACACATGAACTGAAATAAAAAGATATTTGAACATTTTTTTTTGTAAATTGCAAGATAAAAAAGTTATTGTTAAAAGTTCCTGTTTTTCTGAATGACACGGTATATCGATCAAATGAAGTTAAATTTGTCCTAAGTAAATATTTCGGAATGTTTTCATTAGTCGAACAACGTTTATATAAACAAATCTTACATTCTTATATTTCTGAAAAAAAAAAAACGTATGACTTATAAATAAGGTAGGTTGGGCTTGAATATACAGGGTATTCCACGTAAGTGGTTCATTAAAAGTTTATGATGTTCTACTGTTTACTTATGTTTGGGTTTTGGCACCATTATCTGTTCGATTGGAACTAAAACTGTGAAATACCTTAACCAAAATATCACTTCCGGTTGACCGAAAATGGGCGTCAACTATTTCAGTTTTTCTTTTTTTCTAGTAATCATTGCCTTATTGAGAAATTAATATCTCGTTTAATACTGCAAGTAGAGACTCCAAATTTGCTATGTTATGAATGTAGATGTAACTCTAAGAAATGGTACGCACACTTCGCATTCTAATATACAGAGTGTTCTAAACTGAGAAACAAAGTGACATATTTTCGAGTGCAGAAAACTCAATTTTCTTAAATAGAACACCCTGTATTTTAATTCGAAATTGAGAAGTAAATATCATTCCCTGTCATTTTGTATCAGTACTCCCTATATCTATCTTTAATAAATTTTGAGATATGAGCAACTCTTTGTTGAACAATCTAAGTAGCTCTATGCTTAAATGTTCGCAGATGGCTCTGAATGGAATTAACGTCAAATTCATTGTCTAACCATAAGTGTGTGTGTATTTGTGTGTATGCCACCGTAATTACATTTTTGAACAACGCAATATGAATAGAAACGACTGTTCTGAGAGCAAAATTTTGAATTTATTCAACATTCATGGAGAATGTAATAAAGTATTGAATAGAACATGTCGTGTATTTAATGACAGATATCCACACCTTCCACTGATTACAAAGAAAAATTTCGAAGTATTGAAAACTACTACTTCCATTTAAAAAAAATGAGTTTTCTGCATTCGAAAATGTCACTCGATTTCTCAATTTTGAACACCCAGTATATTAGAATGCGAAGTGTGCGTACCATTTCTTAGAGTTACATCTACATTCATAACATAACAAATTTGGAGTCTCTACTTGCAGTATTAACCGAGATATTAATTTCAGAATGAGGCAATGATTATGATTAAAAAAAAAAGAAAAACTTAAATAACTCAAAAACGGCAACAACTAGCTATAGGAATAATCTAATGAATACTGACGTATTTATGGTCGTAGAATCCAAAAATGAATAAAAAATTATATCATTCTATTTAAAATAACAAAGTTGACATCCATTTCCGGTCAACCGGAAGTGATATTTTGGTTAAAGTATTTTACATTTATAGTTCCAATCGAACAGATAATGGTGCCAAAGTCTCAGATATAAGTAAATAATAGAACATCATAAACTTTTAATGAACCAGTTACGGGAATACCCTGTATAGTCCTCCAATTGGCAGGCTGGATTTTATTTGCGCATGATAGAGCAAAGTAGGCATCCAAACAAATAATACTCCGAACACCTGAACTATCAACTCATCTATGGTGTTCATTACCAATACTATGGCAATTTCTAATACCTACCACTTTTTTTTTCACAGTTACAGAACGTGTATTATCCTGGAACGAAAGGCCATGGGAAATCATGAAACAACTAGCCAAGGATAGCATCAGACAAATGGAACTGATGCGATTCTATCTTCAACTAAAACAAGATCCCCACGGGCCAAATTTGGCATTGTTCGTGGGGAATCTTCCGCCAAACCTATCAGAACGTAACTACGAGAACATCCTGACGGATTTCTTAGGAAAAGGTAAATCTAAACTGCAGTTTAAACACCTCATCTAAAACGATTTGTCTCTTTTACAATTGTAGAGAACAAATTTTCAAAAATCGGACCCATATATTACGAATACGGTTCCATGGTCATAACCTACGAGGATTCTGAGAAGGCTGTGAGGGCGTTGTATACGCTTAGAGAATCGAAATTCGAGGATAAACAAAATCTGTTGGGTAAATCCTTCGTCAGCACATGCGAAACGCTTCAACGATGATATGTTGGTATTTTTAGTTATGCTCCTACCGAATATCGAACCATCCATGGTTCCATCTGGGGTCCAACCGCTTCTGGTCTTCGTCAATGTCAAATCTGGAGGTTGCCAGGGGCTGGAGTTGATCTCCAGCTTCAGAAAATTGCTCAATCCCTACCAGGTCTTCGATTTGGACAACGGAGGTCCCCTACCCGGACTGTACGTCTTCAGGAATATTCAGAATTATAAAATTTTGGTGTGTGGTGGCGACGGGACCATAGGCTGGGTTTTACAGTGTTTGGACAATGTCGGACAAGACTCGCAGTGCTCATCGCCTGCTTGCGCTATTGTCCCGTTGGGTACAGGTAAGTTTTTTACCTGCTGTAGAGGAAATACGGATGCTCAAAGATATCTTAACAAAATCCAGAAATCCAAGTATGTGCAAGCATATATTTTACTCGAATTGATGAATACATAAAAGCAATATAACAATTCACAAATCAGGTCATTGTAATGCTAATGACGAGACATGTCTACTTTTGGGCTTCTCATGTTTGTTGTGTAAGTTGTCATCTAAAATTAGTGAAATAGAAAGGAACACAAGAAAATCTTTATCATTATGATATGGAAGGAACCTACTGACTATGTGAGTGATTGCTACTTTTGTACCAATAAAACTAAAGGGATTTCAAAAAGGAAAGGGGCAAAATTCATTACCCAAATGGTACAACAGGATTAAGTACTGAAAAGTGCCCCCGATGGTATCGAATTGAAAACTCATAAAGAAGTTGCGCTATATGAAGATAACGACCTGTGCAATATTTCAGCCCCCTATAACTAATAGGAGAGTTTATAGAAACAATTAACCCCCAAACTATTTTATTTTTTATCTCAGTTTCTTTTTAATCAATTGATTTGAAATTTTACAGAAATAATTTATTTGACTAGTACGCCCATTAAAAAAAAAATGGACCCCGCTGTGACATTTTTAACTGGTCGAAAAAAATATATTTTTGGGACCCCCAAAAAGGGGATCATCCTTTCGACCACAAACGCCGAACTTTCGGCAAATATGCTCCTATACCCCAGCTTTATTGTATGAAATATGATCCAATTTGCTCTGGTGGAACAGTTTAAAAAAAAAAGTAAAACTGAATAGAAGGTACTATCTATATAGCAGCAGTAGAGCGCAGTAATAGTAAGTTTTTTATTAATCCGGCTGTATTCTAGATAACAATTTCGACATTTCGGGGACGTAACATAATGTTAATTGTGTACTTCTAGAAAATATGCTGCGATATATAAAAAATGCTGCACGATATAATTCATTATTTTAAATAGAACCCTCTGTAAAAGTTCACTTTATGAAACTCTAATCACACTCCGTTCTTATCCAAATTATAAAAGTAATTTGTTTTGTGGTTTTGGAGTTACACCTGTTTCTCATAGAAGACTGAAAAATCACATATCCCAAAGAAAGTATTCCTACGTCCAAACGCTTTCAAATAACAATATTTTTTTGTGTGGATTGGTTAAGATTAGGACAAGATGTGAGGGTGGTCACCAAGAAGGTATTCCTTTCCCAATTTTTTTAATGGAACACTGTATATATCAAAGTACTGGGTAGGCTTTCATAGCCGGAATCTACAGTGATTTTTTTTTTCCGAGTCGTGGTTCTGTAGAATTACTTCCGTACGTTTGATAATATTTACATCAATTTAGTGTAAACATTTCTAGTTCCATTTGATCACATGGGCATTCTCATGTATTAAATATCTTATATTCCCCTCACTGCGGTGAAAGTAACGGATTTTTGAAAGGCAGTTTGCCCCCCTGACGAAAGACAATCGCTATCGAAGTCTGTTAGAGAATTCAAAAGGATTCACTAGCCAACCTCCGTAAGAGACGGACGTGTCTTGATTAATTTTTTAACGGCTCTTTTGATAAAATCCTGTTTATTCCAAATTCCAATCTAAAAATGATGGTTAATTGTTAAACAAAGTTTATTACATTAATTTTATCCAGCAATTTACCTAAATAACCATTGGATAATTTTCTCCAACGACAATATTTCCGAGATATATGTCCTTCTGAGCCATTCTCCGTGATTAGAATTAAGACGAGAGCCCCATTCGATGTTACCTAACCTGATCTGTCCTGACTGATTTGATCTTTCTAAAGGTATTCTGCGTCCAAACCAACCTAAAAATAAACGCATTATTTTAATTATAAGTTAAATTGTGATATACTTATAAGAAAATTCATTTTAATATGTGCGGTAAATTTGTTTGCTTAGGAATTTTGTATAACCGCTGAATAGTTTGCGACCACTGGTGGAAAAAGTTTCATAAGGTGGTACTACTAATGTTATTAGTCAATATGTATTCACGGCACGAACCGAATATCCAGTAATTTTACCTTCAAACGTTGGACATTCTGATTTACTCGTCTTTTAAGCATAGAATTACTCAGATGAATGTCTCGAAAACGCGGGAATTTTCAAAGTTAATTTTAACCGTATTAATTTTTATATGATGAATTTATATTGCAAAAAGTGAAACTACTAATTTAAAACGCAATTGTTATTTAATAAGCGAACTTTTACGAACATGAGATTTTTAATTTCTTATTTACCTTGTTTTCTCACTGCTCTACATTTAGAATCTTTTATTAAATAAAACCACATTTCTTCGAACTTAAATATTGCCTTTGTGGATCGTAATTGCTGTACCGGAGTCTCATGCACACTATACGTAAATATCCGAGTAGAGGATATACTGGCAATATGCTCCTACGGCACCTGAGATCTTACTGAAGAATAAGAAGGGTTAACTATCCATTCATATTTTTTTTAACCTTAAAAACTGACCTCAGAGCGTCCTCTACACCATTGCAATCGGAAATTCTCACCCGGCATGCTATCTGATATTTGAGAGGGCATACTTATGATTAAGAAGTAATGAATATAGATGACATTAGGATGTTTAAAATTTGATATAAAATAATTTAAATAAAGTATTAAATTTATTTTTTTTTATGCCGGGCTGTATGCTACATTGTAGCATTATCATATATATATATATATAGGCTGTCCCATCGAACTGGGTCATTAGATTTTTTCGAACTTGTAGTAGGAATCTGGGTTTGAAACTTGCAGAATAGTCATGGCCGAATATGATCTATTTAAAGAAAATATATATTTAATTTAATTTTAAATTTAATTTATTAATAATATTAATAATATTTATTTTAAATGGAATGGTGCAATTTTTATGGGTCCAGTGTATTGCTCGCATTATTTTTTATGAGTTTGTATCAATGTTTCCTATCGAAGCTAATCGTTTTTGATATATTTGCAATTTTGTCAAAATTTTGACGTTGGAACTCTTTCTAATAAAATTAAATATCTCATAGGCTATTAGACATTATATACAAATTCTAATGCCGCAGTTCGATGGGACACCTATATATATATATAATTTGTAATGGCAAATATATTTTACTATTATTTAAAAGGGAATGTTACTATTTTACTTAGTTATATTTTAAAACTAATTAGATATAATAAGAAAAAGGATATAATATGTAGCAGCAGACAGCCAGACGATGTCCAGGTGATGTAGGAAATCTCTGCATTTGGCAAGTCCTTCAAGACATTTTCCTTTAGAATTTTCCCTTCAGGAAGTAAGATGATCAGCAGTGATATACCTACACATCGAAAATAAATATTAGAATTTGAATAGTATATTTTTACAATAGATTTGGACAGATCAAAATTGGATCCAAGTTCAATTCAAATGAACATTCTTATTATTTTTACTGTGTATTTATGTCAGTTAATTTTAGTCTAATAATGTTTGTATATGCATTGGCAGTCCAATTACTTTGATATGTCAACAGAAAGACATGGGTAAATCGCTGGAAATTGGGTTCTGTAACAATTCTATGTGTATAAATGGTTGCCTACCTTTTAGGTGCAATAATGAAGTTTTGAGATTGTTTAATTTTATATAGTAATAAGTGTTTAAAAATTTCAAATGTATTTTTCTCATGATCTACTGACACATACCTTTATCATATTTCAATTGTAAGGTGATTCCAGATTTTGTAATTTTATTTATTTTCATTTCGTTTGAACAGTCGACAATCCTTTCGATCACATGGGCATTCTCATATATAAAACAATGGATGTTCCCCTCATTTCGGTTACATTAACGGATTTTCACAGACAGTTGGCCTCCTTGACGAAGACAATCGCTTTCAAGTCAGTTAAAACATTTTCAATTCGAACCATTCACTAACCGAGCTTTGTTAGAGGCAGACCTATCTCAATTTGTTCTTGTAAAATTTAACGGCTATTTCGATAAAATCCAATTTTATCCCATATTACAACCTAAAAAAAATTGTTAATTGTTAAACAAAGTTTTTCACATAAATATTATCCAAATTACCTGCAATTTCTGGGTAATTTTTCTTCAACGACGATTTTCCTGAGTTTCCTGTTATGATGTTCCTGTCCTGAACGAGCCACTTTCCGTGATCTGAAGTACCTATGATGTACCAGGGCCCTCATTCGACACCTGAACAGTCCTGACCACTCCGATGTCTGCAGAATCCGGCCCTGTAGAAGGTATTTCTCGTCAAATCTACCTAAAAATAAACGTTTTATTTCCATTCTAATCTAAATTTAATATACTTATAAGAAATTTCATTTTTATTCGTTCACAAAGAATTGAGGTTAGAAAATTGTTTGTATCGTAGCTGAACCGTTCGCAGTTACTTGGGGAAATTTGTGTAAATAGGTTTGTAAGTATTTGTTATGTATTTACGTTACGAACCAATATCCAGTAATTTACCATCAAGGTTGGCTACTCTGTTTCACACGTCTTTAAGCCTAACATAACTCCGTTTGAAGGGTCAGAAAACGCGGGAATTTTGGAATTCAATTTAAACGTATTTACATACGAAACTATGAATTTGAATTGCAAAAAGTGGAATCACTAATGAAACTTTAGTGTTATTAATTAAACGAATTCACGTACTTACCTGAGATAATTATCCAAAGATATATGTCTGATTTTAATTTTACATAAGAGATTGAATCTATTAAGGCACGACATTATCATGCGTAAGATATCATTTAAACCGGTCATTGACAGTGAATTTGAAGGAGAGGACAATTGACAACATCCTTGCTCAGAATCTCTACTCTCAGTAAAGATAAAAGAGGTTAACGAGCTATTCATTATTTTTTTTATGTCACCGCCCCTCGATCGGAAATTTCTCGCCCTGCATGCCATCTGGCTGGTGAGAGAGCACACTTCTGAATCAAAATTAATAAAGATAGAGGACACTGGGATGTATAAAATTTGATTTTTTCTAATTTAATTAATGTATTTCTTTTAAAATTTATTTTTTTAATCCGGGCTGTATGCTACTGTGTAGCGTAACAATATATATAATGTAAATACCTTCTTGGTGACCACCCGCTCATTTGGCTATAAAAACAATTTTCCTACGTCTTGACCTAATCTTAGCAATTCACACAAAAAAATGTAGTGGTATTTAAAGGCCTTAGGTCATATTAACGTCGATACGATGCTCTCCACTCGGTTACTAACTACGTATTGGCCAGTATAGCCGTCACTTTCTGCCTATCTTCTGCATGGCGAGTTACACACATGCGAGACTCAGCCTTGCACCGAACGTAACTTCAATGACAAACTGCACACATCGTTGCCACTCTGGTAATAACTCAAAAAAATATAATGGATTATGAAAAAGTAGATTTCATATCCAAATCCTAAATAAAAAGCTGCATGAAAGATGTCTAAACACTGTTTTTTAATTTTTAAATAATAAGAAAATTATATCACAATCGAAACTGAAGGGAAATCATTTTTTCTAGACATTTTTAGGTTCTTGAAAACGGTAAGATGAATTGTCACAGTAAAATCATCCGTATTTCCTTTATTGCTATTGACATTAATTTTAGTGAAGTAATCGTTAAATTTCTAATCCGACAACGCTAGGTAACGATTTGGCGAGGGTTTTGCGTTGGGGCCCCGGTTATACCGGTGGCGAAGATCCCCTGAATCTCCTGAGGGACGTCATAGACGCTGAAGAGATACGTTTAGACCGGTGGACGGTGGTTTTCCATCCGGAGGACAAGTCAGACGACAGTATCAAGCAGGTCAACTCCACCGGTAAGAAGAGGCAAAAACTGTCCAAAATGAAAGTGACCAATGAACAAATTAAAAAAACAGGTCAATCATATGTGTATGTTGATGTTGTTTTGCTGTAACAATAACAAAATATTAAAAAAAAAGTATTGAAGAGAAACAAACGAAATTTTATACGCGGTAAATTAAAACTGGAAGAGATTGGGAGGGAAGAGGATTGATTGAGTGAAAGTGGTTAATGGCGAAGGGGAACCATGTTTGGGAAGTATGTAAAAATATAAATAAAATTTTATTAAATAAAAACATAAAACAATAAATAAAATAATTTAAAATTTATATTTTTATATTGCTATAATTCTTAAAAAATATTCTAGTATATGGAAGTATCATTCCAAATTAAATAATTTATTTAAATTCATTCGATTTTTAGTTTATTTAAATATTTAATTTATAAATACTCTTAATTTTGGTAGACATTTACGATTTAGTCTTATTAGACAAACTGTGTAGACTATTACGTATAATTAGTTTGAAAGTGAAAATAATTAGGTCAATTGGCGTTTATATAAGTACAAGGGGCACGCTGACACTTTTTAACTATATTTTCTGCAAACAATAAATTAATATTCTTATTCAAAATAAATAATTTTCATTTTTACAAGCTCTGCTGAAAATATTTCAATTAATGTTTTTTTTTTAGAAGTTCATTTGCAGCTACATGTTCTTTCACTTGAGGTCATACCAATTTTAGCGAATTTATGTCACAATTGCCACATACAAGTAGCAACCTTAAAATTGTATGATCATTTCATGCTATCCGATATAGATCAAAATGAGCGCCTTTTCGAGCGGAATCGAACAGTCCATCTAGCACTTACCGTTCTCGAGATATGGGCGTTTAAAGTTTGAAAATTAAAATCGACGCTACGGCGTCCGCGAGGTGACCTTCAGAAGCGTCTTTCGGCGAGAAATCGAATAACGAAAAGTGCGATCCGATATCTCTAACCGTTTCCGAGATATTTGTGGTCAAAGTTTTGAAAAATCAAGTCGACGCTAGAGCCTTCCAATATGACCTATCAGACACGCACTTTGACGATTGCGAATCGAATGGTGAAAAGCGCGATCCGCTATCTCTAACCGTTTCCGTGATATTTGAGTTTTGAGAATGAAAATCGACGCTAGAGCCTTCTAGTATGGCATATCAGAAGCGCATTTTATCGCGGAATCGAATGTCGAAGAGCGGAACTCGATATCTCTAACCGTTTTCGAGATATTCGCAAAGATGTGTTGAAAATCTTTAAATTTCTTTATTTTTCGACCTTAAACCCTTAATTTTTGAGCGAACTATCGCTCCGGTTCGGTTCTACCGGCGTCCAACATGTTCCCCTGGTCGCGCCGGATCTTTTGAGACCAAGCAGAACCCCCTAGCTGCTGTCGTTCCGGAGTTATGTTGAGGTATCGAATTGTTTTCTAGATGGTTTTTAAGTTTCAACCGAGAGTTATCGCAGGAGATTCCTTTTGAAATACGTCTGTTTATTTAATAATCTTTTTTTATCTTGCAGTCGTTGGGCTCTTTATTGCCTTGACAGATTATTCATTATAATAAAGCAACTTGGTTTTAAAAAGCGTAGAACATTTCTCATTCTATGCTCACGTCTAATGCGTTTTACTTGAGAATTTTTTGATGAAGGTGGAGCCAGAGGAGAAAGCAATTAGAATTAACATTTTAGAGACCTTTGTTGTGTCCACATGTCCTTTAATCTAACTTCCGCGTCATTATGTTTCAAGTCAAACAATTTCATAATAATCTTAAGCAGACTAGGTGTGTGTTTTAAGACGATCTTTATTAAAAAGTGCTGACAGTACACTTTTTGAATCAGACCTAATACAAGCACTGTTGATATTAGACTCTTTAATATAATCCAGTGCCAAGCTAATGCCTTCTGCTTTGGGCGCAAATTATTCTTTGGCCCATAAATGGCACATCCACATCCATTCTCAGTTTTTGGAGCATCTATATAAACAATTGTATTATTTATCTGGGCTATAATGCCAGCATGGTTACTCACATCATTTCTTGCAACACCTTCATACGAATAAAAACAGACATCCAGCTTGTTGTGGCTCCTACACAAGCAGGAAGAGCCGAATTCTGAATAACGTCTATACGATGTAATTGCGTTTAGTAGCTGTAGCATGTTCCATGTATGTCGGGAGGGTGATGTTACACTGCGACCTAAAAGATCTATTGTGTCTCCTATTCTTGCTGTTTTACAGGAGGCCTTCAAATCCTATTCCTTTTCGGAAAGTGTAGGATATCAGAAAGCCCCAGTTTAGGTAAGCCTCCCTCTTCGATTTCACATGCTCCCAGGTGCAACGCCCTTGAGTTGCACAGTGCTACGCAATTTGAGAGGAAATGGATGGATGTTTCATCCTGTTCCCCACAAAATCTACATTCAGATTCCTTTTCCAGTCCAAGCTTACTCAGATGTCCTTTCAGTCTACAATGGCCTCAAGTATTTCTGTTAATATGCGAACATTGTTCTTACTCAGCTTGATGCAGTCTGTAAACCTCTTCTGGTTATAAGTTCCCAGAAGAATTTTACTTTGCCTCATTCCCTGGAGATTCTCCCAATAATTACATTTCCTCTGCTCCATTTCTCTTTTCAGTTTCTTCAGTATTGTACTGCTACTTATCCGGCACAAGGGTTCAGGCCCTACAAATGGTATTCCAGCACCTTTTTTTGCGAGATAATCCATTATCTCGTTTCTTTCCACTCCTGTGTGACCCGGAACTCACAGGAGGGTTACTTTATTTCTTTTGCCTAGCTCATTTAATTTCCCTAGGCATTCCCAGACCATCTTGGAACTGATTTCATATGAGTTCAGCGCCTTGATGGCTGCTTGACTATCAGACATGATGATAATCTCCTACTTTCGATAATTTCCATCAATATTGAACTGAACACATCTTTCAATAGCGTGTATTTCCGCCTGAAATATACTTAGATATTTTCCCAAGCTTTCAAAATACTTGAGTTCTAGGCCTATATTCCTATTCCAGTTCCCTCTGCCGTTTTGGAGCCATCAGCGTAACATTTGATGGTATATTCAATTTCAAGATGGTATTATGACCCCACTCGCTCTTCTTACTAAGCTTTGTGGTGAATTCCTTCACAAAGCTGATTTTTTTTTTGACATGTCATCCCGGGGCATATCCCAGATTTGATCACTGTTAGAAGATTGAGGCCTATGCCTAATCGTTCCTTCCTTGATCATTGAGAGTGTGGTTCTTTTTGCCACGCCCCCTACCACAATATGCAAGTTCTCATAGCCCCAATTATGCATAGCATGCTAATCTTTGCACTTTCGAGAGGTGAATCCTCGTGGTGGCCATTCTTTTTCTGCAAGCTACTGATGCGTAATTGATGAAGTGATGATACATCCAAAGCAGTATTTTTAGGTTGCATCCCCAATGTTACCCTGCAAAATTTTTGCTCAATAAACCCTTGTGGGGATCCTATTGAGCAATATTTTCTTTTTCTTCCTTTGCGGTGTGTTTTCTATCCTCCGCTGTCAGATTGCTTCTTCATCCGGGCCAGATAAAACCTGTTTTTTGACAGGCATGGACGGAGTTGACAACAGACATTGCAAAAACATGGCGATCAGTAATTTTTCATTTTATCCAGCATTAATTCGTATGCACAGACAGTTTTTTTGACGCATATAATTTTGCCTTAAGTATAAGCCAGTAGCAAATATACGAAATACGACCCCTATTTTCTTATCGCGAATCAACTGTAGCAATGCATTTGCAATATAGTTAAGGCCTGTATATTACAAAATAACCAAATCCATTCCTTTAAATTTAGTCAATATTATTTAACCGGTGTTGATTTCTTATTATTATTTTGTTTCCTTTTTTTTTGGGTATTCCGGTTTTTTTTCTTATTAATTATACAATATTTTTACGTTTCGGAATTTTGTTTATTCCTTTTTCATCTTTTCAATCCTACAATTCAAAATATTACACATTACAAATTAAAAATTTAACAAATTTCGATTTTAAAATTCAAATTAGTAATTATAAGGCAAAATTGTTTACAACTTACATTTAGGTGTTTTCACATTTATTCACCTTTACGGTGTGTCAAAAAATTCATTTAATTACATTTTAAAATTATAAACGACACGTTAATACATTAATAAATATCGACAAACAAACATATACTAAAGCGTAAAGGCCGTTCAGTTTTGTTTTCAATAACAGAAAACAGGCCGTTTTTTATTTAAAAGTTTACGCGAAAATCGCCTCTACATTTCCACAATAAGGTGCATGACGACTCAATTCGTTGAAATGAAAAGATGAAAAAGGAATAAACAAAATTCCGAAATGTAAAAACATTGTATAATTAATAAGAAAAAAACCGGAATACCAAAAAAAAAGGAAACAAAATAATAATTTAAATTTAGTCTAAATTTTTTAAGATTTTTTTTAGAAATATTCAGCGTGCTTCTTGTACATATTTCAAGAGTGATTGAGTTTGGCAAGGTAAACGTAGGTCAATTATTTTTTGACGTTATTTCACAAAAAAAAAGATAGTTTAAGGAATTAACGCGCTCTTTCTGCAATCTAAATCTAAAATAAAACAAATAAAAATAAAAAACCATTTAAACCAGCAACAATAAACTGAAAAGAATGCATGGCTTTTATATTTTTGTATCTTACATATATATACTCACGTTTCACCGATTATCGATTTACGGCAAAACAACATTACCTCTTTTGGTATTTTGAAGTTGGTATTCCTGATTGACGGTTTGATAATATTGCTTTCTGGAAAAGTAGGTTGCTCCTTCACCCACACGAAAGTAGTAAAAAAAATTACGGGGGAGGAATTATAATTCTCCTTTTCCCATTAATGATGATATATTTTGTTTTTAACAGGATATAATTACAATTTTTCTCCCGCATACACTTGGTTGGAATTAATATCTCTAACAACACGTTTGATAGCAACTTCTTTTTTAAGTACGAGTGATATTCTCCTCTAGTTTCTAACGTCTGATGTACTAATGATAAAAGCTTTAGGCGCGGAAAAGATCATAAATTAGGCATTGGTACTTAGGATTAATCACATTTAATACCCATTTTTTAAAGAATTCTCTAATTATACATTGAAAATAAGCTTGTGCAATTAAATTTATAATATTCTGATTTTGTTGATTTTGTCATAAAGTCATGGAAAGAAACAGAATCTTATGGATTTAAAACTTATCAACATTAAACAGGGTTACTGAGAAAACCTAATTTCAAATTCCAATCACAATAAATTTATCCATGCTGCAGATGTTTCTAAACAACAAAAATGTGTCGGTGGCATGTCAGAGTTATTTACCAATTGGAATTAATGAAAAACGCATAGAATTTTATTTATTTTAAATAGGGTGCGCCAATAAAAGAAAAGTAATTTAACAAAAGTCAAATACATTCGAGTCATGCTGTAAATTCTAATTGCACTAGCTTATGAAGTAAGCTTATATGTGTACACCAGCGACACATTCTAATTGTACGACCTACAGCATAAAATAGAGCCTATATGTGTGGCATGGATAGTAGACGGCTTATGTATTAACTGCTGTCTTCGAAATATATAAATACAGATGTGCGGTCTCTGTGTGTCTTTTTTTTTTAAGTAAATGTACTTTAAATGTAAGGAAGAAGGCAATAAGCAAACATAGAAAAACATTGAACTTATAAAATAGAGAGAAATAAATACATGAAAGACGCATACATATGCCTGCCGACTTACCTCGGTTGGCACAATCAAATTTTGTATTTCTTTTGAAAAAATATTGCGAGACTTTTGAGGTAAAATCTTTGGCACTAGGAAATTTATAATCGAAATATTATTTTATCTTGTTATTATATATATTAATAAAAACATACTATTACTATAACCAATAAAAAATATTTCTGACGAGTGTAGAGCTTTTCGTTCTAATATCTGATATAAAAATCATGGTTTTGACTGCATCCTCGCCATATCTCTTTCATTATATAATGTCAAAGAAGGAAGCCAGAGCGAATTAAAAAATTGATATGAAATCATCAGACATCAATTAGATTAAAAAATATAAGCATATTCGGGTAACGCTGCAGGGAAAACAAAATATGCATTTCTATCAATAACGACATCACTTCAAATTTCTCTGCATTTAATCAATTAATTGGCGCAACACCCACCTCACGAAAAATAGAAGTAATAATAATCCTTATTACAATATTGTTTAATATCTTGCATACGGGCTGTCGCAACTTAGTTAATGTGTTCAGTAATACTGACAAAAAGTGTTTCATTCATAACCGAGATATGCCTTACTGATTTCAGTATGGCTGAATACTTTAAATGTTTTCATGGGATCCATTTTGATACTTTCATCATTATTTGCATACGTATAAAATAAATAAAAGTAATAAACTCATTGATATTGCTATTTATTGTATAATTAACATGCCTTTGGTTTAGTTCCTAGTCGCAGATCAACTGTAGAATGAAAATACCTTTTAAAACCATTTAATAAGACTGCAGTTATTCTAAATACTTCAAACCTCAATTCCTACGCAAAGATAACAAATACATAATAGATGCATTTAACATGACACATTAATAAATCCAGGCTAAGCTTTTTTAAAATGACAACAGAGACAGCACATCTTACATATTTCGAAGCGGCCAGTTAAGCAATAGATCCGTCTATTATCCACGCTAAACATGTAGGCTCTATTTTACCCTGTAGGTCGTACAATTAGAATGTGTCGCTGGTGTACATCTAAAAAAAAGACTTAGCAAAATTTTCCCTAATGGATTTTGTTCTGATTTTTATAACTCAAAAGATATTTTGAGTTATAAAATGCATTGTTGATAAACAATGCATTCCAGAAGAATTAACTGGCCTTGTAGCACTTGATATATTTAAAAAATTATTCATTTTACTAGACTATATTTACGGGCTGTCTGTAAGAGATTGTTATTTTCTTAATACGCTACACAGATTTATTATTATTATTATTATTATTATTTTGGCTTTTCGGGATCTCTGCCCATTAGCCACTTCAAGTGAAACCTATTAGCGGTTCGAAAGAAAAGTTTAAGAAACTATGACATACACACAAAAAAAATCACGGTAAGAGAGGTAACAGAGGTACCAAAACGCCTAATACACATACACTACTGTTAAACTCGAATCCCCGCGCTTCTAATGAATTTAAGCAAAACCTCGTACACTTTGAAGCTGTTCTCGGCTAAAAGATCCACCACCCTTGTAGGAAACGTTATTGACAGGTTGATATTTAGGGCAACCCAGAATAATGTGATCTAAATCGGCCACTTCATACCCACACTCACAGACGGGTAAATCCACAAGCCCCAACCTATACAGATGTGCAGGAAATATTCCGTGTCCAAATTTTAGACGAGCGATGGTTGACTAACAATACCTGGAAATGGATCGCTCATGATGCCAACGGTCATGAAATATTGATGAATGAATCAGCGGGTACTGGGTTAATCTACTTTGACAGAAATTTTGCCATTGTGCCTCCCATAGGTCTTTCAAAAAATGCTTTCTTGCAGAAACGAGGATGTCCTGTACATACAGATCTGGCACACAATCCTGTTCATCCCTATCGCTTCTTTCGCTAAACGTCCACTTTTCGTTTTGGCGCTATGCACTATGGGCTTTAACCCAAAAAAAGTTAATGGATATCGACCTACAAACAAGATCATCAAATTTTCCATATCAAAGGATGGTATTTTAAAAATCAATTTCTATTTCACAGGCTACACAGATTTCTTAGAATAAAATAAGCCTAGTTAAATAAGCTCAGCTTGGCACAAAGCTTGCTTAGGCACTATAGAGCGTCGTAATTACAATTTTGAATCGTTTTTTCGTATAGCCCAGTTACGTATGTCGACACAGCTGCGAAACAAACTCGAGAACTTAATGTTTTTGTCACATAATTACCTCTATAGGCTTCTTACATTAATGGTGAGATGCTATGCATATCTGTAGTACCGGTGAGATTGTCACGCCTTTTTTTCCGAAAATTGGTCTCCAAAATGCAAAAACCCTAATTTCCCTTCAAAGTCTCACTTACCGTAGACTTCATTTATGGTGACCCTGCTAGCTGAAGTGAAGACAGGGCGGTTCGAAGAGGTGATAAAAAGATCGCCACTGTGGTTTAAAAGCACCTACGAGGTACTTCTCATAAACCCAGAAACTGCGGGATGTTAAACGAGGAAAACCAGAAGAAATAAACGAAATTAAAACACGATTACAATCTCTCTCTTGAATTAAAGTCTTTGCCTCTCCATACTTTTAAAATTATGTTAAAGCGTAAGTTACTAAACACACCTTATTATAGTTTATATGAGTTCTTTAATAAAATTGTAATTTAGGTTAGTAATTGTAATTAGTAACTAGGATGGCGAACGTTGTCACTTAGTTAGTCACTTTATTTTCTCTTTATTGTTTTTTCTTTTTATTTTGACATTTTCTATTATGTACTGCGTACTTCTTTGAAATAAAGTACTTACTTACTTACTTACTTACGACAAGGTTTGCTTAGGTGTTGTATGATCTTAAATATCGGCAATAAGAAACGACAAAACATATATTTACCACAATTAAATGTCTAAATCTTTTAAAGAAATGTATCTAAATTCGATAGCGGCCCATAACAAGTAAATGTTAATCACAAAACTATTTGAAATAGTCTAAAAGAAAATTTATTGCATCCATATCATATTCAACGTATTCAAAATTTACTACCTATTGACTACCCACTCCATATGCAGTATTGCCAAAGGTTTTTACAAAAAAAAAAAACAATCCCAATTTTACTGCCACTGTATAGTTTACAGATGAATCTAACTTCTCAAGATATGGTATTATAAATTTCCACAATAACCACAAGTGGGCTGATGAAAATCCACATGCCACAGTTGCAACACGATACCAACAACCTTTTTGCGGTCAACGTTCGGATTGGTATTACCAACGATTATTTAATAGAACCATTTTTCCTTCTTCAACGATTGAACGGTGATACATATCTTCATTTTCTAGAAAATGAGTTCTGTTCGTTTTGAAGATGTACCTCTCACAATTTGAAGACGCATGTGGTTCATGCATGATAGTGCTCCTCCACATTTTGCAGTAATCGTAAACGAGAGCCTTTAAATAACATTTATTCACACCATTGGATAGGACTAGGATCACCACGCCCATGGCCTACAAGGTCACCTGATCACAATACTCTGGATTTTTGTGTGTGGGAATATGTTATCGCTTCTATTAAAACAATAAAAAGATTGAGCACCTTGTATCTTATTAACGACAAAATTCTTCTCTTAAATTTGAATGACGAACCGCCCACAACAATATTTCAGACTACTTTCGATACACCCTGTATAATACATGCTTACAGGCTTACAGATATACTTACAGGCGCTACGGATATGCACAGAAATCCCACCATAAGTAATCAAAAAATTGTAGTATAATTTTTACTATTGTGCAAAATTTTTAAACAACGTCGCTACAGTTTTCTATGCTAATGTTACAAGAAAAGCAATAAAATCGTTAGAAAATATTGTAGCGCAATCTTCTAAAAGATATTGTGAAATGTTTTACAATATTTTACAACTAGTAAATATAATAAATTGCATATGATGGAGTGGGAAAAGTTATTAACGAGAATTTCTATATTGGGAAACTTTATAGTACTCGAACACTAGTTCACGGATCGAATTCATAATTAATTAACTATAATTGCAATATTCTGATTTCCGCTAGTGTTAAGAAGGACGTCGGTCTTTCAAGATCTTGGGCATACCTCAAAATTTCCGAATTGCTGTTTCCGAAGCAAGAAAGCTAATGTTAAGGCGGACACCGGACATAACAGTAATAATTATATCCACCAACTGCCAGCATCCCTCGAGATTTACGTATTGTCGTTAATGAAATCAACACGCACACTCTCAAACTAATAAAATCTCCTTAATTTATTTTATTATTATTATGGCGAAGTTTTCTACCCACATAGCTACGTTCAATAGGTATATGTGATGCAGCCATTGTTATAAAGATGGCGCTTCTCCTATTTCACTCACATACGGTTATAAAAGTTGATTTGGAGGATTTACCGGAAAAAAAAAAACATTGTATACCGGCGAAGCAGAATTCGCAAACGTCACATACAGAACAAAATAAATTAATGAGATCAAAACTCTTCAAATTAAGGTCCCTTTATTCCTTGATCCAACAGTCCAGCTACACTGTACGCAAAATTCTACTGAAAATTCACTATTGCATTTGCGGCAAGCAAAATGTATTTTATGCTCGTTTTACAGATAGGTTATGTCAACGAATTGTGCAACAGAACTACACGTTATGTTTCTAAAAAAACACATGATACAGTAAATAATTATTCACAACTAGGTATATTAATTATAGCAACAGCTTAGTTACTCTGTACGCAAAAAGTCGATTCATTACACAGATTTATAGTAGAAACAAAAATACTGTAAATATTTTGTTGACGATTAGTTGCAACTACTAGCACTGGCTTAAACGTACTGTTTACAACAAGTGATCTGCGCTTAATGCTACTGTAATATATAGATTCTGTCAACATAAATTGTATAACAAAAGCGTCCATTTTGTTGCAAAAAAATGCGATAACTTCCGTCAACAATTTTGTAGGAAATTTTAATACTAGTTGTACTCGTCCCTATATATTCAACAACTCCTTGTGCGAAACTTAATAATTGTTTGAAAATTTACGACATTTTTTTCTGTATACAAACCGACAGAAAGTAGTAAAACTTAAATTAATCACACTGACTTATTCTAGTAAAGTCTGCTTACGTGCTGGTGTGGCTCAAGGTTCTATATTAGGTCCACTATTATTCACATTATATATGAATGACCTCCAATTGAACGCTGAAAATAGTAAAATGGTTATGCATACGGACGATATCACTATTAACAAATTAATGTGTTTCTGCTATTAACTGTAATAGTTAAGAGGAATTTTTCCCAAGAAAAAATTTTATTCGTTTAAGCGAACTTACATCTCCTCTTAGCTTAATTGGTAAAGCGCTCGTCCGGTAAACGGGAGGATGATAATTAGGAGAAAAAAAAATCTTGGAAAAAATTGCTCCTAATTATTACAGTTAATAGCAGAAATACATTAATTTGTTAATTTCTAACTGTAAAAGCTTGCAATCCTTGGATATCACTATTATCAACAGCAAATCAAATGTAGCAAAACTGTCCCAGAGTTACTCGAATCAAATAAACATAAATCCATCTAAAACCAAAACAATGCAGTTGTCAACATCAGATACTCGAATAAGAGAAAGTATACTTATTGAAATGTAAGACAAGTCTATTGAAGAAATAACGTCGGCAAAACTACTTGGTATTAATAAAATCCATAATTTGACTCTATGTGAGCTGTATTTAAAGGAAAAAGAAGAGATAAAAGGTCTTGATCCTCACAATTTTTTTTATTAGTTTTTATTTTTTTTTATTCCTCACAAAATTCTTTAATCAATTACGACCGGTTTCGCTCTAGCCGAGCATCCTCAGGTCAGCTACAGAGGTATCCGTTTAAGAGAGAGTGTAAAAATTATTGACAAATTAGTAATGTAAGGAGTTAAAATATTTTGTATATAAATAAGAGAGATAAGCAAATGTAAAAAATTATTTAAAGGTACTTACAATTTAAAATCAATTTAAAAATAGTCCAAGTTTAAAGACAAAGTAAAATTAGAAAGTGCAATGTAGATAGTTAGATTTAAAATAAAATTTATAAAGAAAAGACATTAAATAAACAATAAACACTTGATTTAAACAAACGATACTAAATTATTTAAAATAGATGTTCACACTTCGCACTCACAATATAAAATGATTCTGGAATGAACTTTAAATAAATTTTCTAGAAAAATGCAGTACATTTATTATTGAAGAACTAAATAGAAAATAATGAAGTGTTGAAGATATGGTAGAATTATTGAAAACCATATATGTAAAGAGGGTCATCTCTCGAGTAAAACTTGAAAAAGAGGTGTGAACTCGAAAACTGATTGCGAGTTTAAAGAAAGGTCTCTACTAGTGAACTGTAGCCTCAGTATTTCTATGCCTCCAAGTTGTTGAGGTAGGTACCTTTTTTGGCCGTATGTAATATTACGAAATTGTGATCGATGTTAAAATTGTGTTTATTTTCTTTTAAATGTTTACCGAACAAGGAATCTACAGTAGAATTGGGTTTTACGCTACGTAAATGTCCTTTTATCCTAATTTAGAAATTTCTAAAGGTCCTTCCGACGTATTGCTGTGTACTGAAGGTACCAAAGAAAATGCAAAATGAAAAGTAAAAATGAAAAATAAATTAGCTAGCTCAACAGATAAAAACAAAAAAAACTGCTTGCGATTCTAATTTTACATCTTGATTGATTTCAATTTCATTAATGTCATTCGGGGATTCTATCTGGGAATTGATTACTTCTCCTACCTCTACTACCTCTGATTCTCCAATAACCTCAACCTCATTACCCTCTTCGGATAAACCATCATCTTGTATTTCAACACCTCTAATAACTTTTGCGCAACTCTGTATATCATCACATCTACCAACTTTTCCGCAACCATGTATTTCATTTTCACACTAACATCACAATTTTCCATTTTTTCATCATCAACATTTTCATCATCCCTTTCCCTTTCTCTACCTATATCATCAACATTTTCCTCTTCTCTATTCAAATCATCAACAACTTTCTCTCCATCAGAAGTATCTGAACCCCAATTGACTTTATCCCCTCCTGTCTGAATACATTTCTTTTCTGCATCATATTGTCTCAACCACTCTTCATGTCTCTCTTCTTTCTGTATCATTTGTTTAGTATCACTCATTAACTCTCTAAGCATTGTCATCATATCATTCATACTATTAATACTTTCCTTATTCCTGTTTCCTTCGTCTCTCTGAATATTCCTTTACTCCATCCTTCGCTTTGTTCCTGCCACAACCGACTCCTTACTGCCATGAGTTCCTTGGTTCCGCCAGCTCTGGTCTCCAAGAATGTCCACTTCCTGTTCCCTGGTGAGCTTGTCCATCTTCATTCTCTCAAATTATTGAGAGGATTTCCGGGAATTATAAATTATTATAAGAGATTTGTTCCAAGATTAGCGCACATCAGTGCACCTTTATTTCAATTGTTGCGCAAGAATGAGAAATTTAGTTGGACAGCTGAGAGAATAGCTGCTTTTGAGAATGTAAAGGCAGAATTTCATAAGACATTATGTTTACTTTTGCCAGATTTAAGCGAGGACTCTCAGTCCAGGGCTTAAATCAAAAAACTGCTCGAATCTAATTTACAAAAGGACAATGCTAAATCCTTTATCAAAGCAAAAAAGTAAAATAGTTCAGAAAGATAATCCTATTAACACAAAAATCCACGTGGTTTCAAAATTAAACAAACTAAATTAAACGTGGACAATTCAAGTAAATTTACCAAAGAAAACTAAAAGCAAGCACAAAGCTTCTATTCACCCAACCCGAGGTGATTAATGAATAATTACAAAACAGCAAAAATAAAAAAAACGAAAAATTAAACTCTTTTAACTAAATATATCTTCCTGTACGAAATAATAAATGATCCTATATCTAATTTGTGTACACAAGAATATAATACCAACTATTATCAAACGAGTTCCTGGATGGACGAGATAAATCAAATTTAACGAAACAAAACTTAAAATCAAAATATATTAACAAAATGGCAGCAATGTCAAATCAAATTTACATCTACTTACTCTTTAACGTCTATCGAGAAACTCATTCTTACAATGCTAAACAGTCGCATACATATAAAACAACAGCTGCGTGCGCTACGCCTAAGGATCATCGAAGAAGAAAACTTCTAAGAAGGACATGAGCTACATGAGCAAATGCTAACAAATCAAAAAGTGAAATTAAATTAAACAAACTGAACATATAAATAAATAAATTAAACAATCGAATCAATAACTAACTCTTATACAAAATAAAATATCTGAGAAAACTTTCCCGAAACATTGATAAAGGCAAATCGGAACACTGAATTTACGAAAACCGGGGTGCCAGGCCACAGCAGTATGTGCAATGGTGTTACTCTGGATCAGTCTCTGAGGTGGAAAAATCAGATAGATGCGTGTTCCTGTTACGATCTGCGAAGACTAAGAGTTATCGCAAGCACTAGCAGCTGCTTAACATTTTATCATACCAACTTCATGGCAAAAGCGACATATGGCATTGGTTGCTGGGACGATGTCCCCGCGCTTCAAAGAATCAAGCTAGAAAACTTACAACGTATATGGAAAGTTAGCGTAGTAAAACAGGAGAACCGCTATCTTCACGGCAATGTGTTTTGCCAACATTTTTTTCTTCTATTTGAGATTTTATGATGTTAAGTGGTTGTAGTTATTTTCGTGAAACTTATTCGAAAATAACTACAAAGCCCTCTATTATGATAATCATAAAAAAAGATTGTTTGCTTCCTCAGCAACAGAAAAGAATGGAAAAAATTAAACAAGCCAAAATACACATAAATTGAGCACATGCTCAGCAAAAAAAGACATTACAATGTAAAATGTAAAAGAATCCTAACCTTACCCCATTAGCTGCATACCCAATAATACTTCAAATGTTCCTTAAATTTCTGTGTATTTACCCCGAATTCAATTGCAGAGAATTATCAAAAAATTTTTACCAAGAAAAATTACAGTGTGTAACTTTAGTGCCGGAAACACGTTCAGTAGGTTTCTGCTAAGACCTTTTACAGACAGCTTTTATATGGAACTAATTGGGAGTAATTAACCGTTCAACTTTTAAGCCCTTTTAGCCGAATAATTACCCAAATGATAAATTGTGATTAATCCTAAACACATGTTATCGATAATATTTTTATTTTTTCGTAACGCCGACACCATCCCATTTATAAATCAAGTCATAACAACACAAGACATTCAACGAATAACGATAATTCCGATTCTATCGTCGATCAATCGTTCCTTTTCCAAATCTAGTCGTGGCAGGCTCGACCAGCGGCGACAACTCGCAAATCTTCGTCATGAACAATTATTTCGGCATCGGCATCGACGCGGATCTGTGCTTGGACTTCCACAACGCACGCGAAGAGAATCCCAACAAATTCAACAGCAGATTACACAACAAGGGCGTCTACGTGAAGATGGGCTTGCGCAAAATGGTCGGACCGAAGATGTGTAAGGATCTCCATAAGGAGGTGCGACTGGAGGTCGACGGGAAGTTGGTAGAACTGCCACAGGTCGAAGGGATAATCATATTGAACATTCTAAGGTTTCTATCGCACCGAATTATGATGAGGGACTATTCATAAAATAATTTTATTTTTATATCAGTTGGGGATCTGGTGCTAATCCTTGGGGACCGGAAAAGGAAGACCAATTTTCCAAACCCAACCATTGGGACGGCATGTTGGAGGTGGTTGGAGTTACTGGGGTCGTTCATCTGGGCCAAATCCAGTCTGGTCTGCGGTCAGCCATGAGGATTGCACAGGTAACGTCAAGATGCAATTGACAGTTAATTTTAAATATGCTTGAGATGTTTTACACTTTATTTATGAAAAACTAAATAATTACAAATCATCCTAAGCCCTTGCTCCACCTAAAAGTACTACACAAGGCTACCTATTCTAACAAGGGAACCTCGCGAACTGTAAATCGCAGATTTTGATGAAACTTTGTCAGTTAGTAGACTTCATGGAGTGTTACTCAAGAACGCTTTCCGTTGATGCGGAACTTCAACTTTAGGGGGTGCAATTCACCCTTGCAATTTGGCCCAAATTTGGTTTTTTCTGAATAACTTTTAAACGGTAAGAGATAGGAAAAAAGTTTCAATGACGGACTTATACCATTTGGTCAGCCCTTTCGATTGGTATAGATATTTATATACAAAGTGTTCCAATAAATGTGTAATGACGTATATTGTGTTTATTTTATCGAATTTCAGAAATCGGTTATAATGGCCTTTTTTGTAATCAAATAGTCTATAGGAAGGTAGTTTAAAAAGTTATACAGGGTGTCCACAAAAATATAAATTTTAGCATATTTCCTTATTATAAAGAGATACTCTGTATACTGTTATGTTGCTGCATTGTATGTCGAAAATCAGTGTAAAGTTATACCAGGCGGTAAATGTTTATATGTGATGGTTTTCGAGTTATACGCGTTTGGATGTATGTAGGATTATACTGTCCCCAACAGCAGGCAGATAAAAACAAAAGGTCACATAGTACACTAATTGCTTGCTTCTACTATTTTTGGGGAGATGTGAGTAGCGAACGTCTCACTTGCAGATATTTTTATTATATCCGGGACAATTGGCCAGAATAACTTGGCCCACATATCACTCGGTGCAATGTATATAAGAGCCCAATTTTTATTTAAATTCAGTTCATATAGTTTTGCAGTGGCAGTAACTAACATGGTTCATATCAATCCAGCAAATATTATTCATCTGCTAATACTTTCATATAATTATAATGAAAACCAAATAACACAAAATAATCCCAGTGAAATAGAATTGCATGATGCGGTGAGAACTCTAATCGATACAAGTGTTCGCGAAACAACGTTTGCAATAGACACAATAGAAGCATTAGAATTTGAAGATATGGATCGTCCTCGAGTTATTGAAATAGCAGTTGAAGGCGAGCCTTCATCGTCCTACAATTTAGAAGATGCTGAAGAAGAGTATGAGGAGATATGTGCTTTGGAAGATGATAAGGATTTACAGATTACAAAAGGAGAGCTGTTGAGTTTTGGACTGATTCGAAATCAAAGCGACGATCGTTAAGTTCTGTATAAAGCAAATTTAGGAAAGCAAGTAGCTGTACAGATGGGAAAAATATATAGAAAGGGGTGGAAGGAATAGGGATAAATGGCTGGAAATTGCAAAACACGTATTATGTAAATTTTCATCAGCTATGGATAAAAACGCCATACTACACGATATAGACCTGCGGCAGTGGGCACAAGAAGCAAACGCAATAATTGGGCTGGAAAATTTCAGAGCATCTAAAACTTGGATTTTGCAATTTAAAAGAAACAATAAAATTACCTCTAGAAAGATAGCTAAATATGTTGGCCGAACATATTTAGCTATCTAAGCCTATCTAGCCGACAGGAGAAAGATAAACTGGAAGCGATGGCTACAAACTTTGTGAATTCTGTAAAACCGTACATCGAAGCATGTGGAGCAGAAAATGTCTATAATGCAGAGAGTGGATTTAATTTGGAATTGCATTCTGGTCGTACCTTAAGTTACGTTGGAGGCAAAGCTGTTGCATACACTGTGCATTCTGTATCAACCACAACACATAGTTACACAATATTGCCTATAATATCGGTTGCAGGAAAACTTGTACCACTCTGTCATACTTATAGTCTTGAAAGAAGCAGGCGGTACATTTGATCCTAAAGTTCGCGACAACTTATTCCAAGTTAGTATAGTCTTACATACATCCAAACGCGTATAACTCGAAAACTATAACATATAACCATTTAGCGCCTGGTATACGTTTACACTAATTTTCGACATACAATGCAGCCACATAACAGTATACATAGTATGTCCTTAGAGTAAGGAAATATGCTAAAATTTATATTATTGTGAACACCTTGTATAACATTTTAAATTACCTTCCTATAGTCTATTTGATCACAAAAAAGGCCACTATAACTGATTTCTGAAATTCGATACAATAAGCACAACATATGTCATTGCACGTTTATTGGAACACCCTGTATATAAATATCTATACCAATCGAAAAGGGTGACCAAAGAAAAAAACAAATTTGGGCCAAATTGCAAGGGTGAATTGCACCCCCTAAAGTTGAAGTTCCGCAGCAACGGAAACCGTTTTTGAGTAACACTCCATGGAGTCTACAAACTGACAAAGTTTCATCAAAATCTGCGATTTACAGTTCGCGAGGTTCCCTTGTAAGTACTATAAGGATTGCATAACAATTGAAATGTTCCTACTCTAACTAAATAATCTCCCTATGATTGTGAATAGCAAAAATATAATACAGTAGCCTTGTAATTATATGAATACTGCTTTATATGAAATGCTGAAATATGTAACAACCAAAAAATATGATCGTACATATGCCACAGACGGGGCCAATACAATAATAGAAGTTTGTGTGCTATTCTCCGAAGTACGAACATGTTACGCACTTATACAAAGAAATTAGATCATTGTAATCGCCCTTAAAAAACGTAAACACCAGCCACCGCTGATTAGTTCACATGATCGCGAATCTACTGTAAATCAGTCAGCTTTCATTTCTTATTATATTTGCGCCCATAAAACGACTTTAGTTATCTCCCAGCATATGTCAAGGAGTAGGGGAAAACCATAACAAAAACCATACTCTAGGAGCAGGATCTAGGAAGAAATCCCAGACCTTTTTACTAATAACCGGCAAATTATTATCCTTCTGAATTTTGAAGAAGCAGCCATATTTAGTTGGCTGCTCCCTTTCTCACACACCATGAATTTATAGTTGAAACAGGATATAAGTAATTATCTAAGAACAAACAAAACAACAGCAGTACCTATTCTAATACTTAACAATAACTTAATGCTAATTATTCTCACCAGTGGTAATGACATTAAAGATTTATGTTTTAAATATTTATTTATATACCCCAACCACGCTAAAAACTATAATTTAACACTAATTCTGACCACTAAAGAGTATAAAATATCCATTCATAAATACTGCTGTGTACTGAAGGTACCAAAGAAAATGCAAAATGAAAATTCAATTTACTAGCTCAGCGGATAAAAAAACTTAAAGGGCGCAAAAGAACAATTAAACTCAGGGTTACCCTCGCAAATTGTTGAACTTGAACGAAAAGTAAATTGTGGGTGAAAGAAATCTGACTTTCATTAATTACTCCAAAAATTGAAAAGGTTTAATCAAAAATAAAAGAACAGAATTTAAAATGACGTTAATAACGATCAAAGATTTTTATTATAAAAAAAAAGAAAAAAAAGCATTAATTACAATTACGCGGAAAAAAAAAAACCTTGGACAAAAGGTTCTGGTCGAATTCAAAACTGCATTAGGATTCTAATTTTACTAAAGGACAATGCAAATTCCTTTATCAAAGCAAAAAGGTAAAATAGTTCAGGAAGATAGGCCCTTTTTATAACAAAAATCCACGTGGTTTCAAAATTAACCAAACTAAATTAAACGTGGACAAATCAAGTGAATTAACACCAGAAAAATTTAAATACAAGCACAAAGCTTCTATTCACCCAACCCGAGGTGATGAATGAATAATTACAAAACAGTAAAATTAAAAAACAAAAAAAAAAAAATAACTCTTTAAACTTAATATATCTTCCAGAACAAAAATAATAAATGATCTAATTTGTGTACACAAGAATATAATACCAATTATGACTAAGCGAGTTCCTTGATGGATGATATAAATCAAAATTAAACGAAACAAATCTTTAAATAAAAATGAAATACCAAAATGGCAGCAATGAAAATAAAATTACATGTACTTACACGGTATCTCTCTCAAAGAACTCCCTTCCAAGGCTAAACAGTCGCATACATATAAAATTCTACAACGCAACGCGCAAAGATCATAGTAGAAGAATTCTTCTAAGAAGGACATAAACTACGTGAGCAAATAAAAATATATTAAAGAGTGAAATTAATATAAACAACCTGAACATTCAAATATTTAATTTAAACAATTAATTCATTAACTAAATCTTATACAAAATAAAACAATTTGAAATTTCTCGCAACATTGACAAAGGCTTATAGGAATAACCAAGAACACTGAATTTACGACAACCGGGGTGCCAGGCCACAGCAATACGTACTACCCTACTAACTATCTAAATATCATGCCGTAACCTAGTTCTTTAGCAACATTACTAAAAAAATTTCATCATTCGACCGACTCATTATCTCTAATTAAACTCTTTAGTTAATGCCCAAACTTCCGTACGCGACCGCAACTTCTCAATGAGTGGACATTCAAATAAGACATGCCCCATTGTTTCCACCCCATCATATTCAAAATGCGAATCATTAACCCTACCAGTTCTACATAAATATGATTTAAAATTACCGTGACCCGTTAGTAATTCTACCGCCTAATATGATGAATTAACCCTAGAACATGTAACTTTACCGATAAATTTCCTAGTCCACCTCCCATTTACAGCAATATCCCACCTACCCTGCCATTCATTATCAAGTCCCCTCATTACTGATTGTACCTACGTGAGCCCTAGCCCAAGAAAATGTTATCCCCTCTCACGCAACACTCTCACTACCCAACACTACCTATAAATTTCCTAGTCCACCTGCCATTAAAGAAATATGCTACTTACACTGCCAATCATTGTCAAGTTTATTTCTAAACGCTTTTTTTAGCACGCTAGCCGAAATTAACCCATACTTGATCATCGCACTATTCCCCCTTGACACCGCCTCGAGCTCTCATTACCGATTGTACCTATATGAACCTTAGCCCAAAAAAGTTTTACACCCCTTTCACGCAACATATCTGAAGTATCTAATAACAAATCAGTCGGATTTTTTTTAATTACCTATAAATTTGTTATGATTAATACTTTTTAATTCCGCGGGATGAATCCCCTATATCTGCTCGCCTTTCTAAATCACCCGGTTCTAATCTACCTCCCGTTGCCGTAATTAAACCCCCAAACCCTATTTTATTCACATCCTTGCGAAATTTGAGTTCGCTCAAGCACAAATCGACTGGTAACATACCCGAAATGACGCACGCCGCATCTGCCGAAATAGATGAATACGCGTTCGCAGCTCTAACCGTTAACAATACATATTTGCGCCCCGATTATTTTTTTTCTTTCTTTAATTTTACACGCGTCTGCCCATATCGCCCCCGCGTAGAAAATCACCGGTTCTATAACACCCCTGTAAATAGTATCCGCCGCGTTGGCGTTTAAACCCCACATAACCCTAGCCGATGCTCTAATTTTATAACTCATTTCCCTACCTTTCGCGATACCATACTAAATGCGCGCGTTAAAATTTAATTTATCATCTAAAATAACCCCGAGATATTTGACAATGAGATATTTTACAGGGTGGTCACATAAAGATCCATCTTCATTCCGATATTCCAGTGCAAGTAGATGGGGAACCGTGGGTTCAAAGCCCTTGCGATGTGGTCGTATTAAAATCTGCGCTCAAGGTATGTAGCACTACTTGTAGCACTGTTGCATCGCCAGATTAATTTTGGTATTCGCTGTAGTGTTTTTACCGTTTCCCTAGTTTTTCGTTTCTGTAGTGCTAAAGTTGGTAGTTATTGTAGTTTTACCGTAAATTTAGATTTATTTTTATAGTGATTTATCGAGAAAGACAGATAAAAGATTGCACTGAAAACTATTTGAAAAGTATCTGTTGTAAACTTTCCAATAGTTTGGTGTTCTTAATGTAATAATAAATTTCAAGATGATATTTTTATGTAGATTTTACATTTTCGAAGGAAAATTTGAATGTATTTATATTAAAATGTCAATTTAGACGTAATCAATAAATAGGTACTAGTTAATTTAATTTCTCCAATAAACTTTTCGCAGAAAAAATAAACAAAAATTGGAAATATCAAAACCTGGTTAAATTTTCTCTGTACTCTTTACGATTGAAAATTCTTTTTGTGGTTGATCCTGTCAATCTACCTTCTAAATGAAATGTATGACTAAATTATCAATAGAAAATGAATATTTGTTAAGTAGTGCGGGATATCCTGTTAGCGCTCCTCACTGGTTAGAGATCTTTTTTTTTTGTGGTTTACCTATACAGGCTGATTCAAATTAAGTGCGCACCATTGCTATCTCTGTTATTATTGATTCTAGAAAGCAGGTTAAATTAGCAAAGTATTATGGTTTTTAGCGCTAATTAATATGCAATATACGAAAAAACAATTGAATGACGCATTTCCAAGAAATTTTGGCATTTATATTTTTTTAAATTGAACATCCTGTATATTGTTAAAAAAAAATGAAAGATATTTTAATTTATAATGCAAAAGTATCAATACAATATTGTCTTAAAACGAATAATAAAGAAGTTACAGGGGGAGGTGGGGCAAGATGGAACATTAAGCTTTAGAACACTGCATCAGGATTGTAAATTGATATACAAGGTTCTAAGTACGCTTGCTGTAATCTTTAAACATTTATCTGCTGATGGATGAATTTACAATTTTTCGATAGGTACTCTTGACGTTGTGAGAAAATTTTGAAAAGAAATGTGTAAATACACCATCTTGCCCCATCATGGGGGCAAGATAGGGTTCCAGGTGAGTTAAGAATGGGTCGTACCATATATCTAGGTAATAGGTAAAAAAAGTAGATTCTTAAAATATTCTTAAAAACATGCAGGAACAAAGCTTAAACTCTTTAAAGCGGAACTACTTAAAATAAAAAGAAATACAATAACGATAAGAATATTAAACTTAATCTTCACAATTGAGACAATAGAAGACGAACTCATCCACGTTATTCGCAAAGCCTCCATGTACCCAACCTCGCCATCGATGGCATTGTATCAATACTTCCTCTTACAATGCTAACATTGAGCGTCATCTTCCTCAACAGAAGAACTTGATTATTTCCTTGACGTTTTCTAAAAATCTATCTCTTTGCTTTCCTTAAAAAATTCGGCTTCTTGATCTCTTCTGTTTTCTTCTTTGTCATTTTTTTTTCCTTTAACTCTTCCTCAGCACATCTAATTGCCTTGGGGATTCTCCAGACTTCTATTTTCTTGCAGCAGATTTTTATACGTAGTGCTTGTAAGGATTGTTGTCTTTCCCTTGTTACGCTTTGATTAAACCTGTACTTTATTCCTAACATGAGAAATAGGCATTATGTCTTCGACAAAGCATAATGGCATATCCAGGCATAACGGATCAGACTGAAGAGTGAGATAATGATGTCCCCATGTTGCCCCATACCAATAGCCCCATCTTGCCCCTTTGGGACATTATCTGGTTATGTTATAATAACATATTAAATATTTGAAATAAACAAATAACACACTATATAAAATACATGCAATACATGTCAATTAATAAGCACAAAAAGTGTAGTTGTAAATAATTTACTTATGCTTCCGATACTGGCTTTTGAACTCACTATCAAAATAATAACGAAATTCTGCAAATTGCAAAGTTCACGCACAAACAGCAATAACTTTGTTATTACGACTAGTAAAGTTTTCTACATTACAACAAACATAAAACAGCACTTGTCAATATTAGGACTGCTATTATTTGACAGATGCTTACTGCCGTTTTGTAGATAAGACGATGTCCCCATCATGCCTCGTGGCCCATCTTGCCCACCCTCCCCTAATGGTTTTTATTTTGTAAAATGTAGAGCAGTATAAAGAATCAACTTTTAACAAAACAGATACATGTCTTTGTGGTTGATGTTTATTTTAACATATTACATCTTAAAACAATGCCGTTGAAATTGAATTGAAAAGGAAAAAGTAAATGCATAATTTATAAATACTGCTCAAAGGTATCACCTTCATTCTCAATACATTTTTGTGCCCGCTTGAGTACACTTTGGGTAGCTCTTAAGATTGTTCTTCCATCCAATTGGCGGAAAACCTCCCTAATCTTATTTTGCAATTCGTTTACGTTGTTGTACCGGGTGCTGTATATCTGATCTTTTAAATATCCCCAAAGAAAAAAGTCCTCAAGGTGAAAGGTCAGAAGAGCGTGCTGGTCATCGAATTGACTCACTTGTACCAATCCATAGATAGTTGTGAGTAATGGGGCAGTTGTGTGCCGGAGCACCGTCCTGCTGAAAGTACAAATTTTGGCGCATCAGGTATTTGGCGTTATCAAGGAAATCCTCTAGAACGGTACGAATAAATTCCAGATATCTCTCTCCTGCAAATGTACCATTGTAGAACACTGGACCAACGACTGTGGAACCAATTAATCCGCACCAGATATTAAAACTAAATCGAATTTGTGCAGCATGTGGACGCATTTTTAATCAATTTTCTTGCGACCAGTAGTGTTCATTCTTCTTATTAAACATTCGTCTATTGGATAACTTTCTTTCATCACTCCATAAAATACATTTGTGCTCCATTCAAATTTTCATCACAAAAACTAATAAACCATTCACAGAAAGCCAACCTCCTGTTCGAATCTCCTAGTTGTAATGTTTGTGAGGTTCGGTACTTAAATGGGATATACTTATGCTTTTTTAAAATTCTCTGAACTGACGCATGACTTAAACCCAATTCCTTAGTAGCATCTCTAATGGAAAATTCGCGATGGGCTTCAAAATATGCTAACACTGTAATTTCTACCTCCTCGTTGATAGTGATATTTTTCTTTATTCTTTTCTTCTTAAATAAGTAATTGTGTTGCCTAAATTGTCTGTAAAATTTTCGAAAGTAACGTCGATCTGGCTGCTGTCGTAAAGGATACTGTTCTGCATAATATTCGACAGTCCTTATTGAATTTTTGCCGCTTACAATGTATGCTTCCAGCATATCGCATATCTCCAAATGAGAAAATACCATAGTGAGATATTATCTAATACTTAGAACTAAATATAACGAAAACTGTTCAAGCTATTAATGATAATAATGTTCTAATAACAATTAGAAGTAAAGAACACAACACAAAAATGACATAACCAACTTTTTTTTAATAATTCAACGTGCAGAAGATTTAAGCTCAGTGCGTTTTTGACAGTTTCAAACAACATACTATTAGTTTTAACTTAAAGTGAAAAAAGCCTACTATAAATTTTACATATCTTTGGCATCAATTAAAAACTACCACAACTTCTTTATTATTCGTTTTAAGACAATATTGTATTAAAACTTTTGCATCACAAATTAAAATATCTTCCATTTTTTTTAAACAATAAGCAGGATGTTCAATTTACAAAAATATAAATTTCAAAATTTCTCGGAAATGCGTCATGCAATTGTTTTTCCGTATATTGCATATTTATCAGCGTTAAAAACACTAACACTTTGCTAATTTAACCTACTTTCTAGAATCAATAATAACAGAGATAGCAATGGTGGGGACTTAATTTGAATCAGCCTATATACTGGACCCATAGAAATTTCACAATTCCATCTAAAATAAGAAAGTTGATATCGACACCCTGTATACCAAAAGCGCTTTAAATAGATCATATTCGGCCATGACTACTCTGCAAGTTTCAAACTCAAATTCCTACAAGAAATTTGAAAAATTCTAATGATCTTGTTCGATGGGATATCCTATGTAGTAGATTTTCTTTTGTTTATACAAACCACTGCTAACCACTGTTTTAAACCATTTAATTAAATGATTATATTATTAGTATTATTTTTTTAAGTGGTGGATAAATATTATTGATTGTCAGGCACCCTGCAGAGTCAAACCTCTCTCCTAATCATCATTACGGCCCCGCAAAAAAAAAAAATAAAACTCGATTACCACAACTGACCAGAACGTCGACCCTCTGCAAGGGATTCGACTAATACAGGCAATAGTTATCAATAAATAAATAGAATAATATGCATATTATGCATGAAACCTGCAAACATTTAATAACCAATATTTGTAGTAGGTTTATTTTATGTGAATATAACATATTTGAAAACTTATATGAGTAGGATATTTTCAAAATATTTAATAATCAATTTGAGTATGTTGAAAGTTAATTTAGTGAGTGTTATATGTACTACAAATATTATTTCCATCTACAGGAAATATTATTTTTAAATGTTTAAACATAATGTTTTATAAATATATTTTAATCTTGGCAATATTTGTGAAACATATAATATTTATACCGCATTAAATACACATTCTATAAATATTTGGTGCTACTTGGGTGGTTTACATTCAAATTTTCCTTCTAAAACGATTATTATCAATTTTTACGAGTTTAAAATTCTTGGAAATTTGCATGAACTGTGATTGAATATGTAGAAAAGCGTTTCACGCTATTTTTGTTGGATATTAATGGTTCCTCCCTCCCCTATATGAGAAAAAGTTGATGATGTTGCCGTTGAACGTACCCACACAGAAACCACGAAAAAACCCACGTTTGGATTGTTTTTTGTTACCTCGTAGATTCGCAACTTCACATGATAACCGAGAAGAGAGAATTGCAATAGATATAAGAAGGTATCATTAATTTTATATGCGGGAAGTAAATATTTTGTTTCGATAATTGATTATACCTACTATGTTTTCTCTATATAATTGTTTTCTCTCTCCTAATATAAATGATTTATACAACATGTACTAAACGATACACTTTTTTTTTATGTTTTCACGCATTCCTAGTTATTATTTACCAACACTGACTTAAAGAGATCACAGTTCGTCACCAACTTCAACATATCGACAACACGGTGCGTGTCAGGATTCTCAGAAACCTTATTGTGTTTCACCAAAGCTTGTGCAATGGAAGGGATAAATTTTGAAAATTTGCAGTTTGATTCTTAAGTTAGATATCTTTTTTACATTTCTATCACTTGTACAGGGTTTCCCACCAAAGACCAGGGGCCTGTTGCATAAAAGTACAATTACAATTTACAGGTGATATTTTTTTACAATCTGTCAAAATTTGACTTATATAATATATTTATTTTTGCAACGCCTGTAAGTCAAATTTTGACAGATTGTAAAAAAATATCACCTGTAAATTGTAATTGTACTTTTATGCAACAGGTCCCAGGTCTTTGATTACAGCTCCATTTTCGATTTTAGGAAAAAGTTTTTTTATACAAAAGTTTTACAGAATTAAGTGCTAGATAACCTAAAAATATTTTTGACTATACACGTTGTTCTAAAATTAGGAGAACGCATACTTACTCCATTATTTTAAATGAAACACCTATACAGGGTGTCCCCTGGCAGGACTGCCAGAGTTTAAGGATGTGTTGCTGAAGCAATTTTGGAGACAAAAATGTCAAATGTGATTCATTATTTATTAGACAATTTGTTTATGGACTGTGTATAATGTAATGGAAACGGACGAATGGCTGTTGGTGAATATCGTCGGCGATTTCCCACTCGTAGAGTGCCTTGTAGAACCGTTTTTAGCAATGTCCATTGCTGTTTAAGAGAAACAGGCAAGTTTCCTGGTGCTACTTTGGAACGTCCCGTGCAACAACAAATTACTCAAGAAGAAGCAATACTTAATATGATTGACGGTGAACCTTCTACTAGTGTCCGCAGAATAGGCAGCAGACTTAATGTATGCCGCATGAGAGTATGAAGAACTTTACACAATTTCGGTTTGTACTGTTACCTAAATTTCGGGCACCGAAAGTGACGGTCGAGTACCGTGAAAAATCGCGAGGTAAGAACTCAAAATAAAAAGACAAAAGGTGATGTACTTCCGCTTTACAAACCTTTAAATAAGTGGGTTGAGATTCGGCAATCATGCAGGGTGCCAGCCGGCTCGTCGGCGAGGGAGTGGGTTGATAGAAACACAAACCCAAGATGGATAATAAAATTTCAGTGCCACCTGCTTAGGTTACTTACCCTGTCATGCCCCCTAGATAAGCAGGAATCCAAGGTGATAAATAAAATCGAGGGTAAAGCGGGTTGCAAATATTTACACACAAAGAAATAAAAGAATAAGTTTACTGACAAAGCAAATATAATTTTAATGCAAAATCTTGACATATAAAAAAAATAAGGTTATTGCCAGAATGACAAATAAAAAGAAATAAAACTCAAAAAGAGCAATGTTGTTGTCGATTTGACATTAAATACGGCAAAACAATTAAAAATGACAGAAAATTGACAGACAGGACACAAATGCCGAACGCTATGGCCAACGCGAACCGCTCACATAGATTTGTACAAACAATATTTCTTAAATTATAAACTGATTGAAATGTTACGGTTACAAAAAAAAAATGAAATATTTAAATGGTGAAAAGGTGAATAAACACCCTGTATATGCCAAGCCGATATTCAATCGGATGGAGTTTGACAAGTAAATAAAAAAAGTAAATAAATATCCGAATTGAAGTTAAACTATTTTACAAAATTAACGTTAGGTAGCACCCTCCGATTCTAGGCATAACATATAAAATTTACTTTAATACGTTAAAAAAAAAAAACTAAATAATCGGGGGTGGTTTCCTATTATA
Organism: Protaetia brevitarsis; assembly: GCA_004143645.1. NCBI lineage: Eukaryota > Metazoa > Arthropoda > Insecta > Coleoptera > Scarabaeidae > Protaetia > Protaetia brevitarsis. The sequence continues at coordinate 5,503 of RXPK01000504.1, read as the reverse complement.
TTCGCGGAAAGGTTAAAAATAAAAAAAAGAAAGAGAACCTGCACTTGGTTTTTTCCTTCGATCAGCTGTTAGTGGGGCGTAGAGACCCTCTCCTATTCGGACAGACAGATCGTAGCCTCTGGGCTGACTCGGCATTAACCGAAAACCAGGTGGTCCGGGTAAATTCAAGGAATGTAGGGTTCTCCGTTGGACTTAAGAAGTCGTAGAAGTCCTCACCGCACGTGGGTGTTCAAATTCTCACATAAAACGAAGATAAAACTCCAGAATTCGAAAATAAGGGGTGTTATAAAGACTTCTAAAAACACAGAAACCTCAAAGTTAGTGATTTAAAAGAAATAACAAGATCTGCTTACCGTTAAATAACGAAGTTTTACAACGAAGAGAGGAAAGAAACAGATATAGCGTTGCAGACGCGTGGGTTCTCAAATTATATCTCGAATTATCGAAGTCATCTGTCGTGATAATCACAAAAATTCCACACCAAACACAAGCGAAGATACGGCCAATGATTATTTCAAGCAATCTTCCAATAAAATCCACAGATGTGTGAAAATATCCAAAATTTCCAAAAATAGGAAGATGTACTCGTAAGAGCGCGTCTATTCCACAACCACCAAGATGAAGCAGGAACAGCAAGCCGGAAGGGAGAATACGTCACACAACCAATCAGAAGACAGATAAATAAAATAAGACTACAGACATCGAGGTGCCCTCTAACGTCGAAAAGATGTAAACACAAAATACAGATCTGAAAGGAACACGATCGATCGACAAATCGATGCGTGGGAATCGATAATGCCGGCATATGCAAAATGAACAGATCTTAACCTACCTAGAAATGAAAACGTCAACTGTCAAAACATGGGAATTGAAGGAATTTACTAAAATTGAAAGATATTAAACGAAAATCTAAGACCGTAATAAGTATAAGGAACTATCTGTAAGTAAATGAGACTAAAAGATATAAATTCTAGCTAAACCGCACTAACATGGGAAAAAAAAACACAGTTTTAAAGCCAAAAATTAGACGGTAAAGTTTACGTTGTGAAAATATGAAGGTAGAGTACGGAAATAGAAGAAAATAGAGTTACAAAAGCTTGTCGAAAAGACTAGCGTAGAACTAAATCGACGTAAGCGAAGCAAAAAAACCCGTAACAGTACCCGTACCGTATCTTACCTCTACAAGCTTTAAAACCTGTTGACTACGTAGCAACACTTGAATTTAGTAGGTGGTTAGTAAGAAATCAAAGGCTTTGTCGGAAAATATTGTTTAGTGATGCAGCCTTCTTCACCCGAAACGGCGTCGCTGACAGCAGAAATTCACATTGCTGGCCACTTGAAAATCTACGGAAAACTAGAGAATCCCATTTTCAAGTTAGATTTTCGGTGAATGTTTGGTGTGGAATTATTGGTGACTGTCTCATTGGTCCATTTATAATCGAAGAACTTCTGGCGGCCGCCCATTATTTACGTTTTTTTTTTTTTTGGAAAATGACCTTCCAACATTACTGGATGACGTTCCTCTTAATGTGGATTACAAGACGACGGCGCATCTCCCCATTTTGATAGACAAGTAACAGATTTTCTTAATCAGAATTATACGAATCGCTGGATTGGAAGAGGTGCAACAGTTGCCTGGCCTGCCAGATCACCAGATTTAAATCCTCTGGATTATCTTTTATGGGGCAGGCTGAAAAGTATTATTTATGCAGAAATACCTGAAACTAGAGAACAACTTGTTGCGAAGATTGTGGATGCCGTAGACATTATCGGTGCTGAGCCTGAGACTATTAACAGAGCTACGTCATCAATTCTAAGAGCTCGAATATGTATACAGCATATGGGCGGACAGTCATTCATTCAATAAAGACACTTCTTTTTAAATAAATTTTATTTTTTAAATTTTTTTGTCTATAGGGTTATCTAAAACTTCAAGTGCTTGCACCTCAGTTACGAAAGAGTTTTAGGCATATGTTCATTTGACATTTTTGTCTTGAAATTGCTTCACCAACACATCCTTAAACTCTGGCAGTCACGTCATGGAACAGCCTGTATATTATTCCATTTTCAAATTTTACATAGAAAAATATCATTTTGTATCAGCTACTATAGGTCTATCTATAATAACAACGTTGTTATTTATGCATTTGTTTTAGATATTCATATTTTAAATACCATACGTCCATACTTAGCTTGATACAACACTGAAACTAAAATCAATATAATTATATACAGGTGTCCACTATAGTCCTGAACATTTGCTTAACTTTAGCCCAAGATAACTTGATTTTTTTAAATAACACCCTATATCTTTGCTTACGTTAAATTAATCCTTACACAAAACCCTTTTAATTTATAGTTGTGCAGAATTTTGTAGATAATTAAAGATTTGAAATAAATCTAATTAATTTTCATGTCGGCTTAGTATATAAACTTTATATAATTGAATAAAGCCTCCAATTAGTAAATATGTGTTAGTATCGGATGACAAAATATAACACTAATGACATACTGCAACACTTATACTTACATAATAATACAGCATTTCGTTTTTGATTACCTCGTATTCAATAAATTTTATTTTTACATACTATTTTTTTTTTACATGCTTTTAAAATTAAAATTGTTTTCACCGCCTGCTAACTATTAATTATAAATACTAATTCAAAATTATATTTTCTGAAAATCACTGATTCTAAAAGAAGCGATAGAGATAGGTATCAGAACACCTATAACTTTTCGATAAAAATCAATTTTACATCACACGGTGCGAAAATCGTTCCATTTGAAAAAAAAAAATACTTTTTTGCGCCTCATTTTGCAATACTTGAAAGTGGGAAGAAAACTACCGTTTTTCTGCCTAGGCAGGCAAAAATGTCACTAAAGGTTAGCCACACTAGATTCGACATGACAGACGTGTAATAAATTGTCACTAAGCTACTTTTCAACCATGCTAACAATAACTGGTGTCTTCATTGCACTTATTATTGATAAATAGATATTAAACTAGAACGAAAATTGCAGAAATAGTATATTTCAAACCAAAGGAGGAAAGTGCCCTATTGCAGGCCGCAATATTTAATAATTAATCGATTGATTTAATTTTTAAAGCCTAATTTTAGTATTCAAATCAATTTGAATTTTCATTTAATTCATTTCGTTAATTATCAGTAATTCTTCGAAAGTTTTTTTTTTCTAAAATCGCAATTAAACAGCGCCATCTAGTACTTTGAATTACAAACGAATTTAACAGGATTAATTTTAGTGGTAGTGTAGGTTTGCAATTTAATTCATTTTAATAGTCATTTATAAAAAGAGTTTCGTTTTTCATTTTCATTTACGTAATTCCATTTTATAAACATAACACATTAATTTTCCAAAATCGTTTATTTACGGACGCTAAAAAAAAATATATACGTATCAAATATTTGTCGGTGTTCTACATTTTCACCGAATTTCATCAAAATCGGAGAGATCAACAACATAACTAGACAGTTCCGTGAAAAACCCTGTATTAGTTTGAGTGAAACCTTCCAACCACATGCTTTATTTCGAGTTATTGCGTTTATACATAACGAAACGAATAGAAATAAATACGCATAATATTTGGAACAATTCTCGGAATCCTGACACCCGCCATACTAATACTTATTTATCTCACTCCAGAATAGATTAGGCATTATTTTGATATGTGTGCTTATTAAAATCACGCAGGCTACCATGCTGAAGAAAAACAAGTTTAAACGTCGGCCAACGGAACCGAATATCATGCCTTCAAATGGGAAGGGGGGCAAAAGTTCCGACGACTAGCAATTCTATCCCGTACATTTGTCCAGTTGCCTAGTTATCTAAATTTTCGATTATACAATTATTTTTTTTAACATTTACAAATCCCCACGTAACTAGCTGAGGATAATTAAATAACCATAGTGTTAACGATTCTTTTTTATTATTATTTTCTTTTGCATGACTGCATCATTAATAATTTATTAAATTAATCTTATTCGTATGCTTTTTACATATTATTTATTCCTTATTTATCAGTCATAGTTACTATTCTTCGCATAAATAGATAAAAATATTTTCTTTTCATTTTCTACGTTTCTTTTACGAACAAGCAAAATATATACATATATATATTTAAAATAAATCGACAAAAAAAAAATTAACCCAAAATAAATGAATTCCCCCCTCCTCCCCCAGGCTACAATGCTGAAGAAAATGAAAGGAAAAATGAAGCGCAGGAACACGGAACCATCGATGTTGGTATCGCCGGGAACGCAGTTGGCACCGCTGCCGTCTAACGACGGCGAATCGCCTACGGACCCGAACAACACCACCTTCTAAGAGATGGCGCTGTCGGCATCGCAGTGCGGCAAGTTGGCGGGAAATCAGTGCCGTTGAAACAATTTTGATTTATTTATTTCGTGAACGACCGTTTTTCGAGTGTATAGAAGAAAAAACGGTTACGAAGGAAACTGTAAAATAATATTTAGGTTTTATTTTGTTTTACGTATAATATAAACAAGAAAAAAAAACGCAATTTTTTATTTTTTTATTATCATCATTATTATATATATATATATATTGTATGGTATTTTTACCAAAGATATGAGGAATCAAGTTGTTCATATTGATATGAACACCCATTTTAATTTTAGTTTTAGGTACATCCTACTAATTAATTTTCTTAGCTCTTAAAATGATAATTTTTAACTCTGAGTACAAAACGAACCACACAAAAAATAAGATGTATATGTAGTCGTTATATACGAGAAGGTTTCTCGATGTGTAAAAACTGCGAATTAATACGCATTAATTTTTCTTTTTGTTCTCTTTTAGTACGTAATTTAGTAAGTAATAGATGTAAATCACACAAACCTCTGTTCACCAATATTTTTATCCCGATGTTATACGGTATATTGAATATTTTTTTAATGATAATTTTGTAGTAATTATAGATTTACTATAGCTGTTATTATATTTGGTGTCATATATGTCATATAGATATATATATACAGACATATTTGAAAAAAAAAAGAATTAAAATAGTGGCATAATAACGTTCAACAAAAAACGCACATTATTTGCAGATTTTGAATCGATCCTAAAAATAACACAAATTATATGTATGTGCGTATATAGACATTAAAAAAATTGACATATACGTACATATATATACAATATATACGAATGTTGAGTTTGCGTTCGCACCCTTTTTGGGGTTAAAACTCGTCACACCGGATCAGGACGGAAAAATGATGCATCAAGCGATCAAACGCGTGGTGGATTATTTTCAACTCTTTTTATAATACGCAGAATCAAAATTATCACCTATTACGTCGATACGTAAGGAAATCACGTGTGAGTGTTATATTTCTGTAATGCGCAAGGAGATACGCGTAGAGACTATTTCGAGAATAACGCGCGCATTTATGAGCATCAAAAGGAGAATCACACAAAAACGGTAGTTAAGTATTTAACAAAAAAGAAAAAGAGGAAA